>JAESVK010001096.1:409980-429199 GCA_017140935.1 Hamamelis virginiana
AAGGAACCACTCGGGCTTGCGCACGGGGTGAGGCATGGTTCAATGGGTAAATAAATAATTTCTGAAATGATGATGCAAATACGATATACTTACCTTTCATAAAGAAAAATAGGAAGTATCGCAGAACGGGAAAAAAAAAAAAAAAAAAAGAAGGAAGTTTCTGCTAAGTAAAATTACTTAATCTAAAAATGGAATCACAAATAACTGTTTCCAGCATGAATAGTATTTAGGGGAAATTATAGTTTCAACCCCTGTACTATTGGTCAAAAACACTTTGCACCTATATACTATCAATTGTGACACATTGACCCCTATAGGATAGATTTATGACACGTTGTACCCTTTTGTCAGTTAGTCATTTGACTGAAAAATGATGTTAGACTTGCTATTTTTTTATATAGTATTTATCCTATATTGCTAATGTGCCTACAAGCATATCGGTAAAGTTTCATGATTTTTCTAAATATATTTTATTTATTATGAATTTTATTTACTGTATGGAGAAAATAATTTATAAAAATTAAAATATATTGAGAAAAATCATGAAACTTCACCGATATGCTTGTAACATTAGCAATCTAGGATAAATATTGCATAAAAAAAATAACATGTCTAACACAATTTTTCAATCAAATAAACAAATGGCTAGCTGACAGAAGGGTAGAATCTGTCACATTTTAAAAGTACAGGGGTGAATGTGTCACAATTGAAAATGCAGGGGTCCAATGTGTGTTTGATTAATAGTACATGGGAGCAAACTGTAATTTCCCCTAGTATTTAAAGAAGCCAAATGATGATCTCATTACCCCAGAATATATATATATATACACAGAGGTGCTAATATCAGGTGCACCTGATGCTTCTTGCATCAGTGCCCTCTTGTAGAGCCACTTGCAATTAAAATTTTGAAAAACTGACCGTTGGATTAGATACTCCTTTCATGTATGTCATGTCTGCCAAAAATCACTGTGATCCAACGGTTGGTTTTTAAAAAATGTAATTTTGAAAAACTATAACTTTTTTGTTCTTTAAAATGTTATCATTTTTTAGCAGTCAGTTTTCTCATAAACCAACTGTTGGATCACTATGATTTTTGGCAGGCATGACATACATTATAGGGGTATCTAAACCAATGGTCAATTTTCCAAAATTTACAGTCCAAGTGGCTCTACAAGAGGGCACCTGATGCAAGATGCATCAGGTGCACCTGATATTAGCACCTTTGTGTGTGTGTGTGTGTGTGTATAGACAGTCTTGATGCTACACGGGCGACTCTGTAGCATCTATGTGCGGTTAAAAGCTCAAAGCCGTTAGATCATTACAACGGTTGAGATTAACTCTGAAACTTTGGGTTATTCAAGGCGCATTCAATGCGTTGTGCAGACAGCTTTTCACCTCCCCTTCTCTCTCTCTCCTCTCCCTTCTTCTCTCTTTCTCCTCCCCCTTCTCTCACGAAATGCTACACAGCTGAAACTAAATTTTTTTTCTCTCTCCCTTCTTCTCTCTCTCTCTCTCTCACCTCACCCTTCTCTCACGAGATGCATGTAAATTTCATCCAAAGGCCTAGATGGAACTTCTGCCATACTGTAATAACACTACTAATTTCCTATTCACATTAGTTTCTTGATGTGTTATGGATGCTACCTCATTTCACCGCACAAATTTGAGGCCGGGAAATTAAGCACCATGCTTATGAGCTTGCGTTTTCCTAACAGGTCGGAGTAGAAGTGTGATTTCTACATAAGAACAATCAGAACTTGTAATAGATGTTTTGAATTTTTGTCTGTAAAAATATTAGGCTTATAAAGCAGGTACAATAAAAGGTTAGTTTTTGGGGTTGAAGACCCGAACTATGACAATAGGACTCCCCCTTTTCAAACACAATTTCAAGTATATTACGAGATTGATTTAAAGTAACCAAATCAATCTCATAATGACCTGATATTGTTATCTGGCAGTCAAATGAAACAGATGATTAATTCCCTTTTATGTTGCAGCACATATTTTGAAATTTATCGCAAGGGAGAGCCCATTTGAATGGCATTTGGATTCTGTCATAGGTTAGTCTATTATACTCTGTTTTCCAAGAAACCAAGGAAACTTAAGAATCCTACAAGTAAGACTCTGTTTGAATCTTGAAGAGTGCAGAGGAGAGGAAAAGAAAATGTTGAAAATTGTATCGAAATGAATTTCTCTCTCAATCGTTATATATATATAGGAAAATGTGTGTTAAAAATTACACTGAAATGAATCTCTCTAAAATATATATAAAAGAAAAAAAAAATGTTTCCCTCTGCTCTTTATTAAGATCCAACCAGAGGCTTTGACGTGAGGTTGGATTTTTTAACCACCTTTTTTTAACAATATCCCACAATTTTCCTGTCTTTTACTCAATAATCCTAGAAAAGAAAGCAGAGCAAATCACTTACGTTGAGGATGGCTCATGGTGAAAGAAAGACTTCTTATAATCCATGATCAAACTTATGAGACACAGCAAGGCAGGGGAAATGCTTTTTACAATAAAGAAATGAATTAATTGAAGTATACAAGGCAGCTTCCATCATGAACCTCTGTTCCAGCTCCTGTGTTTGGACAGGAGGAAAAATCAAGAACAAAAATAAAACGGAATTTATGGATACTCTTACTCTCCATCTAGTTCGAGGATTGTTAAAAAAGGTGGATTAGTTTCAGCCGTGTAGCATTTCGTGAGAGAAGGGGGAGGAGAAAGAGAAAAGAAGGGAGAGGAGAGAGACAGAAGGGGAGGTGAAAAGCTGTCTGCACTCTGCACAGCGCATTGAATGCGCCTTGAATAACCCAAAATTTCAGAGTTAATCTCAACCGTTGTAATGATCTAACGGCTGTGAGCTTTTAACCGCACATAGATGCTACACGGCTGACCGTGTAGCATCAGGACTGTATATATATATATATACAATTACAAAAAAAAAAAAGGAGGAAAAAAGAAAAGAAAAATAATATAGGATAAACTACATATATACTAAACAATATGTTTAACCACTCATACAAAACCATATATTAAATTACAATAGATATGCACCATACTACATCTCCAAAAAGAAATTAAAAGTGGAAAAACAACTAAATAACTGGAACAAGGGAAATAAACAAAACAATAATGCATGAGATGAATTTCAAATTATAATACTCAAAGTGTGGAGATATCTATGGCATTTCAACAAGTAATAATAGCCATCCTTACAACATCAAACTGAGAAATTTCGCTGGAAATAAAACCAGATATAGCCCTTACAATCAACTTAGTTTCCTTATTCTAGATATTGTTAACATATAGAATAAATATGACTGGATTAATGGTGAATGCATGTCCACATTGGACTAACGATAAAATCGGTTGGATAAAGCATAAAATGGTATCCTCAAATGCAATCTCAAAATCATTGACCTCAAATTAATGTCGCTCCATAAAGCTCAAATAATGAGTTTCCTACCAGAGAAAGAAAAACATACCAGATTCTTCGGGACTTGTGGCCGAGCAATCAGCTAGCTTTCCTGGAAGAGTTGATGATCTCAACACACTCTTTTGTCTGACCAATTCCCTCGCCCTCTTTGCCGCCAGAGCTGCCTAAATACCAAAACAATTGATGCAAGGAAAAAGTGTCAGACTTAAATATGCGGGCAGTGAACATCTTGAATCCTTGAAGAAAGGAACATAATTCAGTGGAATGATTATCGGATCAAAGCGAGTTTATGTGTAAGGATGGGGGACCTTGAGAGCATTTAGAGATTTAGAAAGGACTGAATCGAGTACATCTGGATGCAACTCCAAGAATTCAGTAAGATACTCCTGGACAGATTGATCAACCACTTTTCGCACCTCTGGATTTCCCAACCTTGTCTTTCAATAATTCACACAGATCAAGCAATATGATAAGATACTTGCATATAAGAGAAAGGAAAGTAACAGTGCCAACTGCAAGTCGGCAAAAGCATTATTGATTGCCCAAAAGATCAGTAATCTATGAACATAATGGTGAAACAGACAGTACCTTTGTTTGTCCTTCAAACTCCGGATTTGGAACTTTGACTGAGACAACACATGTTAATCCCTCCCTTACATGTTCACCGCTTAAACTAATATCCTTATCCTGGAATGAAATAAAACAAGCTTTAAAGATATAAGTAAAAACTACTTCTATTTACTTTTCATTTAAATTTAAGTAGAATAATGTTACTCTTGATTCAAAGGAATCTAGGCCCTAGGACCCAAGAAATCTAGGCTGTCCTGCATCACTAGCAATTTTAACTTAGGTTTACAACCATTAAAGAACAGTAGTTTGACTCGCTGTACTAAACGACTTTTGATTTACACACAAGGGCTCATGTCCACACATGCATACACATTCCAATGCATACACAAATGAATACATTCTCAACTTTTATTTTTAACCATTTATTTTCTATCATTCAGTAATTATCTACTTCAATTTCTAAGTAGCACAGTCTGGCGCAACAATTGAACCAGAATCTCAATAACCCAATCCTCTAAACATGTCAGTTTATGTTCTTTGATAACCATACGCTCTTCCTATTTCAACTCACTCAACAAAGCCTAAAATCCAAAACACGGGGGATGGGGGGCCATTTTGATGATTGACAACCAAAAAACTTATACTAAAACGAAACATTACCATTTGAAAGAAGAAAATGAAACCCACTGATTGTTGTATACCAAAGTGAAAAGAGGAAAATGAAAAAGGATAAACAATTACAAAGGTTGACAGAATTGGATCAAAACCCCTAATAGTAAGCTAGAGACAACACACCTTGATGAGTTTCGACTTCTTCCCAAGGTTATTGAGAGTTCTTGTTAAGGAAGCTTTCAGACCTTCTATGTGGGTGCCACCATCGATTGTGCGTATGCAATTAGCATAACCCAACATTGTATCTGAATATGCATCCGAACACCTAGTGAAGATGAATTAGAGAACCAAATTAAATCGCATGGATTATTCAAGACATAGTTTATAATAATAGTAACTCATATCAAGTTTGTATGCACACACCCACTATGTTTGGGATTTGATATTTATGACCTACATAATACCGCATATGATTTTTATTTTGCTATATGAATTCACAATACAAGCAAATGCATCGAGCACCGAGTGGACAAACAAAGATCCACCTCCCAATTCAATGAAGTGGAACTTTTGAGTTACATGGCGAATTAACAATAAGCATGTTGTAATGAACTAAAAAAAAAAAAAAAAGAAAATCAACATTAAAAGTATGCATAAAATAAGATATAATAAGTTTTTACCATTGAAGAGCGACATCGATCGTGATTCCATCTGTTTCTTTTCTGAAGCCCACAACGTCATGAAGTGGATTCTGGATCAGAGAATTGTCAGTCACCATTTAGTGCAGCATAATAAAAATGCCAAATCAAGAGTTGCTGACTGTCACAAAGATTAAGTATAAAAACAAAATTTTTAAAAAAAAATTATAAAGAAAATCATTTCCCGATCTTCATATGCAAGAATGACCTAATGCTTTAGTGGTATGTGCATGCTCCATGTGGAAGTTTATGGGTTCAAGTCTTAGAGATTCACTCTCAGATCAGAGGGTGGGGTGGAAGCAATGTCAATATTTTACAAGACCCGCTAGATACGTCATTTACTTTACATAGGAGGAAATTCAAAATGTAACCTATGGTAGAACATAATCAATTATGTCCAAGTAAGGGAAATGAAAACTTTTAGTGATATACAAGAATTTGAGGTGTGTCAGACTCCAACACATACCTCACTCATTTAGAAGAATCCATGCAACATAGGAAATGAATGTCCATATATGCATGTATATTTACGATTACAGAAAAATATATATCATATAGTTGTTGACTCCTCCTTCACAAATCCAATTTTTCACCTAAACAACTTGAATCCTAAATACAAATCTACTACGGAAAAAAATAGTGAGATTTAATATCCTCAAATTAGACCACTGACTTTTGCAAACCAAGCTCTTGTTGGCAAATGGCTTTGGCAATTTGTGATCAAAATGGATTCTTTATGGAGAAAGGAAGTGATGTGGAAATATTTTAGTGGAGAAGAAAAGTGGTGGGAAAAATGGGCTTGCAAAAGTTTTATGGTAGGCTTTTGGAAAGTCATTATAAGTGGTCTTAGCTCCATTGTGAATGAGGTAAGGTTTAAATTGGGAAATTGTGCACAAATTAGGATTTAGAAAGATATTTAGTGCGGGATAGATGATGTAATGTCTTGAAATATTGCTTCTGTTATGAATTTCAACAATTAAGACTTGGAAATTTGGAATTATAAAGCAGTCTTCTTCTCCCTTCTCCTCTTAACCGTGTCTGACTATGTAGGGGATTTATCCAACACAAATCCCATACCACCCATGCCATGTCATGTCGTGTCAACATAGGTAACTTGGGGAAAGGTGCCGAGTCCAAGTATCATAAGAGTTAGGACACAATCATAAAAATTAAGAAGTCCCCACCAATCTGGCAACATCAAGAATCTCTCTCAAACAATGCCAATGCTTCCAACTACCTTCCACAACATCTTTAGCTCAAGAGATGACCATGGAGGAAACCCCCTTAACAAAAAAAAAAAAATCACAAAGCCCATGATTATTAGCATACCAAAACGCAGCTTTAATGGCAAAACCAAAACCAAAAGGCATAGAAAATTATACACAACATCATCATCACAGCCTCTAAAAATACCACCTATACCAATTTGACCCAAATTACCCAACAAGCACCCATTAAAATGAAGGAAAATGCAATGCATCACTACAAGATATCGTTACAAGAAAGAAATGTTGTGAATTTTCAAAACTACCCATTGGTGATTTTCCAAAACTACCCTCATTTTCTTCTTGTAAACTTGAGTTTACCTATCAGGGGAGGGATCCAACCATACACTTTGAAGTTCCTAACAGAGCTAGAGGAATAAACAGCAACCCAATCCCTAATAAGAAGGGAAAGAAGAACTCAATGAAACTCTTGCAAGAGTACTCAATTAAACCCTTGGCTTTATTATTAATAGGGGCAGAGAAGTTCTAATTCCTCAAACAACCTTTAATCCACATCCTTGGTCTCCACCACGTCCCAAAAGGCTTTGCTAACCATCACATGCTCTAAAAGGCCCAAACCAACAATATTAGAAGCCTTTTCAAAGGCAGCCTTAAAAACCAGACCCACCTTACAAGATTTCCTACAGTCCTCAACAGCCTCATTAACTACTAACACCGCATCCAGAATTTTGCTTTTCGATGTATGTGACGGTAAAATTTGGACAATCAATTTTCAAAGCAGTAACATTGTATTCCAATTATAGATAACCAAGCAACATGATCAGTGTATTTTTCTTGTGGATCTAAAAAGGTGTAAACTCGCTGAAAGGGAAAGAGAAACAGAACAAAACAGAAAAGTAAATGAGGGGATACATAGCAAAGGGAAAAAGTGAAGTGAAAAAAAAACCCATACCTTATCAGTATTTAGCCATCTCACATATTCAACCAGTCCCCCAGCATAGCAGTATTCATTGCACTGGTTTTTCTCTGGATCATTATCCTCTTTTCTAAGATTGATAGTAAGCTGTAAGGGTCAAGCCAGAAGAAACGTTAAGCAATAAAGTACAAGGGAAACAGCAAGCCTTCAAATTGCCACAACATGAAAAAAATAAAATACTCTTGAATAGCTCCCCAACAGATAATAATTGACAAGAACAAATCTAACCAGACAATTTAAACTAGTCTCTGTAAGATAATAAACTATGCCTTTCTCTCTTGGGTCACCAACTATTTTCACTATTATAGTACAGTGACTTGCTGTTTAAGCTCCCACTCCTACCACAAGCTAGGTTGTTAATATCATTCATAAATATTTTGCACAGAACAGTTGGTCTTCTAAGATTAATCACTGCCAACCCATTGAAATCCCAAGTGTGAGAAAATAGCATTGATCATAGAGGAACATCATTACACTTAATTTCCTAAGAACATTACTCGTCAAATGCACAAGAAGATATTCTCCCTTGTAAAGGAGGATGCATATCAGAAACCATATTTAATTAACATCTGGTAAGGATCCGGATAGATCCCTACATATTTCAAGAGTTCAGAGAAAATGCAGGACACAAAAACCAGAGGATCTTAAAATGTAGCAGAAACTGTAAAGTAATGCTAATGACTTACCCCAGGATTTAGAAAAGCAAGTTCCCTAATTCTTCCTGCAATTGTGTTGTAGTCAAACTGAATTCCAGAAGTGAATACTGCATAAAAAGGTTAAAATCAATCAAAGAATATGAAAATCCCAAAACACAATTATTGTTCAGAAATTGAGAGCAAAATATAAACAGATAACCATAACACGCCCCTGGGGTCCAAATAAACAAGAAAAACCTTCTTTATCAGGACAAAACCTGATGCATGTCCCTTGACGATCACGTGCTTCAGCTGGAGGCATATGAGCTGTTAGAATTGTCACAGGCTTCCCACAGGAATATTTCTGCTGGTATTCCATCCCATCACGCCACACTGTGATTTCTAATTCCTGTGAACCAAGACATGACCAAATTACAGCATTCAACCTGCTAAATAGCGATAGCCAGTGGCTATAAATCTCAAAACAAAGATAAAGCAAGAAATAACAAGTACATTGCATAACAAAAGAACCATAGTCCACCTGCATGTAGATTTCCTTGCTAACATTTGAAATATCCCATTTGATCACAGCTATATGGGTGGTAGAGTATTTTGAAAATGACAGTATTAATAAGATTATTGAGTCCAGTCTCAGGGCCAAAGGATTTTCATTTCAATGTGTCAAAATCTTCTCAAGCAACTCTTCATATTTTATCACCCGTTGATCCTGATTTCATTTTGTCTGTGTGTTGGTTCTAGATTCACCAATTACCGCAATCAATAAAGAATGACAAGCTGGTAAATTAAGAATGGCTAATTACATTGCCATCCAATACAGTTTTTCGGTAAGTATGAAGTTGAATTTAATAATCAAATAGCAGCCAAAAGCAAATTTCATTATCCAACACCCCATTCTAATTCCAAAGGCAAAAAGGATCCCCATTCTCCTTCCTTACAAATACTTAAGAAAGGATACACAACGACATTGGTGGAAATATTATGGTTACCTTTTCCACACCATAAAAACCAAGAATATCTACAAATTTCAAAATTTTTGGAGGTTGACTCCTTTTGCAGCTATGTGGTTTATTTGCAAGGAAAGCTGCAGGCGAATTTTGTGACAAAAAATTGGGGTTCTACGTCATTGAGAATGACGATGTAAACATTCTCTGGAGCTTGTGCAAGGAGAATTTAGGGGGTTTCATATTTTTTATCTCCATCGAAACCAGAAATAACTGCAAGCATAAACTTTGTTCTATTCTGTTGGAAAGCAGAATATGGAGACTTTTTTTTTAACATTTTTCTAATAATTTTACATGTATGCAAAGTTGCAAACATTCAAAATATAAAAGGTCCGTTCACCATCACTTGAAACCCATCATAATAATGCTAAGATGCTTTTAGATTTCCTCTTCTCAGGATTGAGGCACCTTAGTAGATGTGGGAAGTATAGCGTTGAGCCTTTACTAATAAACTAACTAAAATAAAATCAGTACAACATTAAGTACACCAAAATTCAACCCATAGTCTCTGAGCGCTCAAAGGTCCCCAAACAACGTTGAAGAAGTTTAAGTGAAACCACAAATGAAGAAATTTCTCAATGATAAGAGGAAAAAAAAATTAAAAAGTTATATGAGAAGATAGTGCATACCTCAGACAAGGCATTAACAACAGATAAACCCACACCATGTAGTCCACCTGAGACACTATAACCACTACTTGAACCGCCAAATTTTCCACCTGCATGTAAGACCTGCACAGTTGAACATCATGAGTAATTTGCACTATAATCTAACAACTAAGAAAATCAGTAATTATTTAATATATTACTGTATAAATATATTGCCAACAAGTAACATTCTCTACAGAAATGAAGGATTCAAAATTCAAATTCCATCAGATACTACAACACAATTCTATTATTCAAAAAACATGTTTTCTGTGCATACAATCCATCAAGTTAAAACCATTACATAGTTTAAAAAAAAAAAAAAACACGGTTACGTAGTGTAAAATTAAATACGCAAATAGAACCTGCCCCAAATCCTAAATTGCCATATCATATGAATGTATTCAAGGAGTAACAAATAAATCAAATGCCATGTCATCATCTGCTCAACATTGATGTGAACTAGAATTCCAAGATTAATTGTATGACATTTAAAGAATGAAACCACAAACCCTCTAAAACTATTTAGAGTAAAGTAGATTCACACTATACACAAAAATTGAGAATTAAACTGGCCAATTGTGCAGTCCTACCGTCAACACAGTCTCCAAAGAAGATTTCTTTGTCACCGGATGCAAATCAGTCGGAATCTGCAATGTACAAGTGAAACATGGAAGCAAGTGAAAATAGATGCAAGATCAACTTGAAAGCTGGCATAAATTACTTGTGATTGTTAAGCAAGTTACTAAATCACAAAATGCTTCTTACAATGATGGTGAAATTAGTGAGGACAGGAAGCACAGGCATTGCAATATGCAGTAACAATATTTAGTAGATATAATACTTAATTATCCATAACCCTGCATGAAAAATAGCATGTGAAAAACAGGAACATGATCTGGCCCTGGAGTAACATAACAGTCAAATCTAGAGATTAATGTCTTATAATTGATCACTTAATTAGTTGAGGTTGGAGTCTTCCAAATAGATGTGTTATGTGTAAGTGTGAAGAAGAATTAATGGATCATTTCTTTCTTCATTGTTGCCGTGGGATTTCCTTTTCTCTTTGTTTGGGATTTGTGGGTGATGCTTAAAATAGTGAGGGATCCTTCATGGGGATGGTGGACAATTACCGGCAACAAAAGTTCTAACGTCTTTTGGAAGATACATTTCCCTACTTTGGAGTATTTGGAAAGTGCAGAATAGAACTTCAGAGAATCTGGAGTTCTTTGCTTACAGCTAAAGAGAAAAATCATGAAACTTCATCAGTACGCTTGTAGATATATTAGCAATCTAGAATAAATATTGCATGAAAAAATAACTAGCATAACCACATTTTTCATTCAAAGAATTGAATGGCTAACTGATAAGAGGGTGAAAACTGTCACACATCAAAACTATAGGGGTTTCAATGGGTTCAAATTAAAATTACAGGGGTACAAAGTGTATATCAGTGATAGTTGAGGAGGTTAAACTGTAATTTCCCCAAAAGTTTTCTTAACTAATCAATAAAAATTTAAATGAAACATGTTATATTCATATAAAGGGATATTATACATCAACTTCCTACATTTTTTTTTTTATCAAGGTTGAGTGCACCCAGCCTTATTGTTACAAGGGGAACTAAGGTTATGTCAAGAATAAAGACAACAAGTAATTGCATGTAGAGAAGGGCAGTTTGGAAAGAAAAAATTAAATAAGTGAGAAATCAATGCATTAATTGATTTTCCTAATATGTGTGCTATGTGAAAGTTGCCTACCTTTGTGGGACGGAGGGAGTATAAATTTATGCTAATTTATTATTTAAATGAATATTAAATGCCATATAACATGATTAAGACCTTAATAGGTATAATTTTTTTTACACACACTTTAGTATGCATATTAAAACTATTAAACTTAATTTCTAACAAATCCACTATTTCTTACATTAAACGAGTGAGTGGATTTGCACCAGTAGAAGCTATTATTCTAAGATTGGAAAAAGGATTTCCGGAAGATGCGGAAAAAGAAGAATGGCCCACCAGCCAAAGGAAAGAATGAATATCTTTTCTTACACACACACACACACACACATATACATGAGAAAGATAGAAGAACAGGAGTTCTGACTCTGATAAACAGAACTCTCTATAAAGACTGAAAGAGAACGGGAAGAGAGCGAACAAGAGTGAGAAAGAGAGGAGAGGGGAGAAATATAGAGATAAAGAGAGAGATAATACCCAGAAGCCACACAATTCTTTGATCTCTGTAGGAATAGAATGAGGATGTTACAGAGTTTCTGTTGTTTATTCTGATTAATGAAGACTGCGACCCATAAATTTCTCAGTTAGTGAATGGTTCAAAGTGAGGAAATTTTAATGTTTGCTCTTCTTCTTCAGTTCTTCTGTCAGTGCCGGCACCAATTATTTTCCCCTCATACTTCGTTGAAATTTTTCCGAAAAAGACAATATGGCTGATATATAACTGAAATTTAATGAGAAGTTCAATTTTTCTTCAGTAAATTTTAAAAACGAAATGATCCTGAGTTTTATATTGGCAGTGACTGATATCAGATCAAACAATATATCCCCGATTTTGCAGACATTTATTCCATGGAGATCTCAATACACCTGTTCTAAAAAAGTCGTGATATTTTGTTCTTATTCCACAACAATAATTATGATAAATAGAAGTTTACTTTTCTACACAAAATAAAAGAAGATGGCCCATACCCCGCGCCCATTATCAGTGATGCTCACTGAACCATCTGCAAGCATAACAACATCTATCTTTGAAGCAAATCCCGCTTGAGCCTCATCAACAGCATTATCCAATATTTCTGACACCTACAAAGAAGCACAATAAGTGAATCTAGCACTTTTTATACAAGGATGAACTAAGCAAAGAATAGTATTAAGACAGATAAAAAAAATAACATACCAAGTGGTGCAAGCCACGAGGTCCTGTGTTTCCAATATACATTCCTGGTCTTTTTCTAACAGGATCTAAGCCTTCCAGTACCTGAAATCAAACAACCATCATGGCACCAACCAGAACTAAGTCAATGAGAGAACTTATGGAACACAAAAACAAATTGCAAGAACCTACAATTGGGTAAGAATTTCCACATGAATTATAAGCGCCTCGCATTCTATGATGTAGTGATATATATTATGGAAAAAATTGTGATTTAGCAAAATCTATAATTATTATAGGATTTTGTTTTGTTATTCCTTCTTTCTATCAATTCCATGTTAGTGCAAGGAAATAACAAGGGACAATAAGGATACTTGCCTGAAACAAACAATTGAGACCTACTAGTAGGACAGTGTTAAGCCTTAAAAAGAAACCAAAACCAATCTTTGCAGCACATTACTCTTTGTAAAATTTATTGAAATGAACTATATCACTAACTAAATAAATTTTTTGGAAGTCAGAAAATGTTCAGGAAGAAATGGCGATGATACCATGAAGAATCAACTCAGGCATTATGAAAATATCACTACGTAAGCAATTTGAGGATTTTGATAGTTATGCTCCTCAGTGGAAAATCACATCCATGATATGGATATAATCCAACAAAAGATATAATCAAACAAAAGAAGCCCAGATTACCTAGAGAAACAATCCAGAAATGGGCAAGCTGATATTAACAAAGAAAAAACATTCAAAGCAGTATAGCATATGCATTGATCACAAACTATGAGATATCTCTGAATTGACAATATAACTTTTTCCTTTTTGAAAATTCTACAAAAGGTTTAGCAGAAGATTGGCACAAGTCCCTGGGATGCAAACACACGCTTCTGAAAGTATTGATACAATGGTCAAACCATTGGCAGCATTGATATAGTGGTCCGGTTTTTTACAAAACATAGTTGGAAATAATCCCTCCCTTGTGCAAAGTTTCAAGTCTATAAGTGCAATTGTGAAATGGAAAAATAGCTTTTGGATAATAAATAATCTTTATGGTTGAAAGATTCATTAACTAAATCATTGAGCTCTCATTGTATGTCTGGGTTTTATTCAGAGACTCAAGTTTCAGAGTTCAAGATTGAATTCTGTCTTTAAGATCTTTGAACACTTAATTCACCTCATTCATTTCTCTGTGAAGATCATATTTTGTAAGCTGACATTCATTTTGTTCCCCAAGTCTATAAAGAATTCCTTTAAAAGTATAAGCTTGAGAACTTGAACTTAGGAGCTTTTTAACCACAAACTAACAGTTAATCCCTTCCTAATATCTTTGTTTGTCAGTTTTCATCAGTTTATTGATTTTCTGTCATCTACATTATATAGAAAAATAAATAAATCAAAAGTTCACTTAGCCAAACAATAGTAGATTCCTTAATTAAATTGATCGTTCCATTGTTTTCTTTTCTTTTATTTCAACAAAAACTTCAACAAAATTCAGCCAAGCAGTTGAACAAGACTTAATTGAAATATTTTTTCTTTTTTTCTTTTTTTGCAAACCAAAACAATGTAAAATATAGGGTTAACTTTTTTTTTCCCCTTACAACAAAAAGTTTAACAGAACTCACCAAACAATTAAACGAGAACTGAATTGTTTATTCTGTCTTCTCGTGAACCAAACCAACAGAAATATAAGGTTCCAATTTCTTTTTTCACTTTTATTTTCCTTTCAAATTCTCAGCAAACAACCAGAGCATTTGCAAATACATTAACCACACAACAACAATAACAAATCAAGATTTTGAACCCATTAATTTACCTGAATTTGATCTGACCCATAAGCTTGCGAGCTCGCACTTCCTTGAAAAGCTTCAGTTGCAATGGTGGACGACATAAAAGCCCTCGGAGACACCACATTTTGCATCAAAACCCGACTCGAAAACCTTCTTAATCGAAAACCCGTCCTGAAACAGCAGCACAAATTGCTTCAAGCATAATATCAGCAATCAAAACCCTAAAACCCCCATTTAGCTGCCGAGAAAATGCAGGAGAAGAAAACAAAACAAAACAAAATTTCAAAATCCCATAAGGCTCCATTTGGTTGCCTCGGAAACTGAGAAAAATCTCTGCTTTTTAGTTTTTACAACATGAGAAATCGAAGACTCAACATAACTCAGTTTAATAATCAATCCAAACTTCGTTAAGTTAATTCTTCAGAGAATAATCGGTTTCAAATTTCCCTTTCTTTTCATTTTGCCCCGTACTTCTCAGCAACCAAATGAAGCATTACATTCTTTTTTTCGTTTCAACCAAAAACGCAACACTCAAAACTTTGTTTATTTTTCGTTCGTTTTCCAGGGAACCAAACAAACCTAGGTTTGAAGAAGAGAGTGGAACGAGAGAGGGAAAAAGAACAAGTGTGATGAGAGTGAAAAGAAGAGTATGTGAAGAAACGTGAGGCCATGAAGCGCGTATAAAGAAGATTTGGAGGCTTCAGAAGCGCCATTTCACTGAGTTTTTGGCCTTCTCTGCGGACTTCTTCCCTTTTTCCCCCTCCTTTTTGGGAGCTCAAAAATAAGAAGATAAACCTCCGCTTGGGTTTCCCTCTTAAAACCCTACTTTCAGACACAGGACTTTTTGGACAAGGATTTTGAACGCCAAAATGCAGTAATTTTTGACCCGGCCCGGATCCGAACTATTGAAGGATGTGATTTATTTATTTATTTTTCCTTCAAAATGAGTGTTTTGTTTTTTTAATTTTTAATAGTATTTTCTTGTTTAAATTTCTATCCACGTTAGAAAAATAGGATTATCTAATGGGTGCCTCCATTACACGGACCATATGATCATGTTAGAAAAATTTGAATAATCGCATTAATAAACTTTGGTTAATATTTAGGGAGTGACATTGGTTAATTTAGGGTTACAAATGAGTTGAGGTTAGTCGAGTTTTGAATTGTTCGAGTTTGATTTAATAAAAAATTTGATTATTTAAATTAGAGTCAAGCTTGATATAATTCCAATTAAATCGAAACTTGATTTGTTTGAAATATGCTCTCCTTTTTTTTTTTTTTTTTTTAAAACCGTTTGCTTCTTTTTATAGTCCTTTTTAAAAAGGAGACGAAAAAAAAAATATAAGAAAGTTATTTAAAAAAAAAAAAAAAGACTTCCATATACTTGGCCTATACTAGAAAGTTAAAGGGAAAGATTCAAGAAAAAGGCACGTATATATTGAGCCTATCCAAGTTTAAATCCTGAAGTTATTTATAAGTCAAAACATAGATATGGGTTAACTAACGAACCTGTTCATAAACACAAATGAGTCAACTCTAGATTTGCTTGAGTTTGGGTTGTTTATTAAACGAATTTGAACTCCAAGTTTGAGTTTTACTCATTTAAAAAATGATTGAACTTAAGTAAGCCCTTATCAAGCTTATTTGCAAATAAGCTTATTCCGAATATGAATGACTTAGTTCATTTGTAACTCTTATCAAACAAATCAAATTTTACTAAATCAATCAAGTTCAATTTGATCATGCTTTAGAGACTTATTGAAATGAACCAAACTAAAAACTGAACCAACTTTAAGAATATATTAAAATTAGGATTATATATATATACATATAAAAAAATTGATACGTGTCATGATTTGATTTGTAGATTTGTTTAATACCATATATACTAGTACACATTGAAGAATCAGAAGTGAAAAAAAAGGGAATCAATTAATGAGGATCTTATTATTTGAAATATAGGTTTATTATTTAAAATATTTTCAATGTATATTTTTGTCTTAATTTTTATAGATTTTGCTTGTCCAAAGAAAATTATCATTTCTTTTTTCATCAAAATACATGTTGTTTAGGAGTAGGTTTTGGTGATGTTGGGAAATCTAGAACCAGATTAAACCCACCTGGTTGGTTTGGTTTGGTTTGGTTTTAGGTACAACTCAGTTTGGTAGGAAAATTTATTCAGTATAATCAGCACACCACATGGCATGGATGATGCGGTATAACGGTCCAATAACAAGGTGCCATTTGGTTTAGATTCTATGTTCTTCACTTGCCTAAGATTGGCACCCAGCACCAGAAAAATGATCTCAAGGAATACAAGAAAGAAAATTTTGAAAGGAAGATAGAGGAGAGGTAGAATCATTTTTTTTTTTTTTCTTTTTGTCAATTTGTTAAGGACCTAAGGTCATCATATGCCCTTAATAACCCCATAGAGGAATTTATGCAGGACCTTCTATCGAGAGAGAGAGAGAGAGAGAGAGAATGTGGCATTGAAAGGAAATGAGGTCCAACAACTTTTATTAAAAAAAAAGAAAAGAACATAAAAATGTCCCTGAAGGGAAATGCCATGCACTTTCTCAAAAAAGAAAAAAACTGCTTGAAAGGGGAAAAAATGGACAGCTGAATTACCTCAGATCATACCCAACACAGTTAAAAGGACAACTCAGATTGAAGGCTGAAAAGTTCACATCAAAGGGATCCCACTTATTAATGAGGATTATTGAGGAGGAGTCCCCAATATATTATGAGAGCAAGAATCAGCCATGCATCCTTATCCATCACTATAACATCTTTATGAAGTCAACTAACTTGTCTGCAAACTCACAAGATGAACCTTTTTCAATTAAAGAACATTCAATCTTCTTCTTCAATTGCATAGCTCTTTTCTTAATCTCCTTTCCTTCCTTATCTACCATGAGCCTTGTAATGGTCTTTTTGATATTTTCTCTCTCCAACCCATCTTCCAATTGTATACCTACCCTCCAAACATGGCTAACAAACCTTGCATTCACTTTTTGGTCCCCAACACATGGACAACAAAGCATAGGGACTCCTTCACTAATACTCTCAACCGTAGAATTCCAGCCATTGTGTGTCCAAAACCCTCCGATTGAGGGATGGGCTAGAACTTTATTTTGGGGTGCCCACTTGATGACTCGACCACGTGTACTTGTCATTTCTTTGAACTGTTTGAGTAAGAGTTCCACCCTGTTCGAGCTATTGACCGAACCAGGTCGAACCACCCATAAGAAAGGCTGGTTACTATTGGCTATGCCCCAAGCCATCTCAACAAGTTCACTTTCACTCACTGTAATTAAGCTACCAGTGCTTATGTAAATTACAGAACTTGGAGCTTGTGTGTCTAGCCACGCAATGCAGCTTTGATCCTCTGTTAAGAAGATGCTCCAGGAAGCTCCAGAGTGTTTGTGAAGAGGGCCTACTGGGAAAATTGGAATCAAGAGTTCTTCTTTGATTTTCTCCAACATTGTTTCTTCAAGGCAGTTGATAGTGTGCCAAATGATTGATGAGGCAGTCTTAGTTCCTTCATGAACACAAGCTAGGATTTCATCCCAGGCTTCTTGGTAGGATGAATTGATCTCTGGCATGTCCTTGAATCTAAGTAAAGGAAATTCTTCTAATGGTTCCTCCAGCTGATGTTCTGAGACCAATAAACTCCCCGAGTAAGAATATACATATAAATACATATATACACACACACAAAAGGATCGTTATATAGAAAAATTGAAGTCCAAACAAAGGAAAATTACAGCTGAAGTTCTCAGTTACAGAGCCAAAAAGTGACTCTGGCTAGTACAAAAACTTGAAGTCCAACCAATTCCCAACTAGGTAGAATAGATCAACTATTTTACTCATTCAATTTTAGAACGATGCAGCCATGCATGCCACTGTTCCCCAACAAGATTTTATCAGATTAGGAATGCACACCTTGGTTTGGAAGGCGGACGCCCTTGTTGTGCTTGAGAAGGAAAAAACCAAAAAATGCGGCGGCACTACTTGTGCGAAAGGCAATCCTTGGAATCTTTAGTTCATCAGCAACAGCCACAGAAAAGTACAATGCAGCATCATGAATTATACACAAGATAGGACCTCTTGAGCTGTTAGTTTGTTGCATCCGTGCCAAGCAATCACGAAATGGTGCTCCACACTGTGAATTAAGTGCTAACAGCAAGGGCACGAAATCCCCATTAGGGACATCTTGGCCATCTGATAAGCCACCAATCGATTCAAAGTTGAAGTCAGGGCAGTGAGAAGAATTTGGAGAGTTTAGTTGTGTGTGAATGATGGTAATGGAGAAGCCTTTGGAATGAAGGAGGCTGGCCAGATGAAGCATTGGATTCATGTGCCCTTGCAGAGGACATGGGACAAGCACCAAATGATCACCTCTCTCTATTTGATTCTCCATGCCTTTTGTTATATTTTCTAATTTTTGATATTGTTTCTCCTTTTATTGGGTTTCATTCATTGAAAAGTAGAAAACAGATCTGAGCAGTAGCTGGAATCATTTATTGACCACAACAACTTGTACATGAGTGAAAGCTACCTAGGCACCTTGTGGAAGTCATGTGCTTATCATGACAATGACCAAGAGAATTTATATTTGCAAATTCTTACAATTTTTATTCTTTTGGGACCAAATGCAAGTCACTTCAACTCATTTATATGAATATTTTCCCAAAATTTTTCA
>JAESVK010001096.1:475320-493006 GCA_017140935.1 Hamamelis virginiana
TGGTTTAATTTAGAATTCAAAAAAATTACACTGAAAATAAAGTGTATATATCCAGAACAAAAACATCCTATGGCACCATTTCCACAACCCCCTCCTCAGGTAGATAGCTGTTCAAAATATTATTAATACCCTATCGGAACACGAATGGAGAGAATATGCACATGATGAACATGGCCAAAAAATATAAAATACAAAAACCAAAAAAAAAAAAACACAGAAAATATACACATCCACAAATCTATTCAAACTAAGAAAATAAGAAGAAAAAGAAATAGGATGAAGCAAAAATCTGCACATGAATGCAGGTTTCTCAACCAACCAACAATAAACCCTCGTGGCCGTACCTGAGATTGACAAATGACAGAAGAGGGAAGAGAATACGGCCGCACGGTACAGCGGCAACCCTCGTCGGCCGAGCTGCAGATCGGCAGAGAGGAGAAGAGAAGTCGTCGGGAACAAATGAAAGCCCTAGCCTAGCTGCAAGGTCCGAAAATGGAGAGAGAGAGAGAGAGGGAGGAATGCTTCAATGGCGTGCTGTGGTGATGACTGATGTGGGGCCTGAAGTGGGTATGGCGCGGCAGCACTTAGCAGTTAGCACTCTGTTTGGAACGCTCAAATGATATGAAATAAAGTAGAATTAATTCTAATTCTTTTATTTGGCATGAAAAGATGAATTAAAATTGAAAATAAATATACTTTTTAGGGCAAATTACGCCAATAAATTCAAATTTTTGCAATATTACATAAACGAACCTCATCCAAAAATATTTACGCCAACAGACTTCCAACGTAAAATTTTTTTGAATATATTTAAATTTTTGTACATAATCCCTAAGTTTATACGTAATCTCCATAAATACGTATAATCCCCAATCCCCAGCATAAATAATAATCCCCTTATTATTACAAAATTCTCAATACTCCATTTTGCTAGAATCTCCAAAATTGCTTAAAATCCCCAATCCCCAACATATGTGTCGTGTAGGGGTGGCAAATGGGTGGGTTTGGGTTGGGCTTAAATGGGTTGGGTCACAAAATGTACATGACCCATTTAACTAGTACCGTGTCTAGACCCATTTAGACCCATACCCATTTTATCATGGGTCAACACAACCCGACCCACAAACCCATATCATGGGTCGACCCCTTTTTTTTCCCTCTCTCTCTCTCTCTCTCTCTCTCTCTCTCTCTCATACAAACATAAACCAACACCCCAAAAAAAAAAAAGCATTTAACAAACATAAATTCTAAAAAGAAATAATATAATTTCCTTAGTTTTTTCTTTTTGGCCAAATGTTTATAGTAATTAGCAATACTAAAAGGATGTTTATTAGATTGCATGAAACCTCTATAAATACAAAAGCATGCTTAACCACTAATCAAAACTCGCTGAAAAAAATGTTCTTCCAAGTCTTCTCATAAAAGCTGAAGTCTCCCTGAACACAAAATCATTTTCTCTTGGAATCAAACAAAATCTAAGTATACTAAATTATGACATATAGCTGTATGATTTAAAATTGGAAAAGGGCTTAACATACAGCAATTATCATTTGCTGCTTTTGCCGATTTGACTGAGCAATGAAGGGTGGATACCTGAAACATTATACAAGAATATGATAATCACACAAACTGTAGAAATAGAACTATCTGTCATACCCCTCCATTTGGTTGCCAAGAATATCAGAGAGAATTGCAGAGGAAGGGAACATCAATTCTTACAACTATCCAAGCTGGAATGGTGGTTGAAAGACTCCAAAGTTTCTTTTCTTTGTCTTCCAACTTACCAGGGACCTCTGTCTTTGGCTCCACTTTATTTAGTTGGAAAACAAGTTTTTGGAAAGATTGGAAAGACTTCGCATACTCCACAGTATTACCAAGGCTATTCCCTGGAAAGTGTCATCCCCAAACATAAAAAAAGGAGATGACTTTTTTCTGCATTTTGAAGATCATTTGATTTGTCATCAACAGGGTATTCAAATTCTAATGATGCTGGTACAACAGTGAAGAAGCTTTTCTAATACTTGTCCCAAGATATACTTTTATTGAATACCAAACGGAGGATTAAAAGAAAAAAGTCCCAGAAATTTTAACACTGCTTGGATCTCAGAAAGCAACTTCAATGCACAAGAAAGCTACTAGTAACAATTTTCAAGCCAAGAACATAAGGAAATAAGCAACAAATTCTCAGAGGCAATTTATCAAACACCTAAAATACAGCAATTAATAATGAAAGCGCGCGCACACAACGACCGCAAAATGAATCGCTGTCCAAAATTCAGAATAAGAACCCGCGGGCTCAATCTCAATTCACCTCAATCAACAAGGTTACAAGAGAGAGATTGAGAATTCGACTGATATCGAGTTGAAGGAATTCAAAATTCCCCAAAATGCTTATAGGGCTGTGTTGGAGGTTTAAGTTTCATTTCATGAGAATGATGAATTTTGGTATACAAATTTTCCAAATGAGTATATTGCTGCCAACAATCTTACTGGCACTGCGGGTATGTAGATGCAACTTTAAAGGAAAAAAAAAATTCTCTAAACCTATGTTCGTGTGAGGCAAGAAGAAATAATACATCAAATTGATGAGAGGATGTAATCTCTAATTCTCATACTGGACAACCAAAGCTTCAAAAGAAATTAAAATCAATCACAAATTAATGATACTGAAAACCAGAGCTTAACTCCATTCATTGAATCAAAACAGGGACAGAAACCATGATAAAACAACAAGAAAAAACCTCAACCAGAAAAATAAAATAAAATAAAAAATAAAAAAGCACGAAGAACAGAAGAAGTACCGAGATTTGGGCAAAAACAAACCACGATGAAGACAAAGCCAATGTCGCCGAAGCAAGCACAGATATTAGGGTCTGTGCAAGTCACCAAATCAATGTCGCCAAAGCAAGTCAACAGATCAATGAGATTTGGAGAGAGACGAGGGAGGGAGAAAACCCAGCAGTTGATGACTTGATCGTGGCTTTGAGTGGGAGGAGACGTCGATTTCTCTTCACCGCGGGTACCCAAATTCAGCCAAATTAATAATCGGGTGTAATTGGGTAACCCAACTATGACCCAATAACTAAATTGTACCGGCTCAAACCCAATAATATTAGCCGGATTTGGACGGGTTGATGGGTCTAGGCCAATTTTACCAGCCTAGTATCGTATCATACTATCATTTAATATATGTCCTCCAATCTCCCAACATGTATGTATCATGTCACATTGTTATTTAATTCATGTCAATTAATGTCTCCTACTTAATTTTTTAATATAAATTTGATAAAACATAATCATCATAATTACACGGAATCTCTAATCTCCATATAACAACATAATCCCCAACTATACACATAATTCCCAATCCCCAATTGTATGTATTAGCACATCATGTCTTCTACACATCACTTCATGTCTCAACTTGTTACATCAATTGAAAATAAAAAATATTTTAATACTTTAATATTTATAAAAAAATAAAAAATATTCTTTGTTTAATATTTTAATATTTATTAGAAAATAAAAAAAGAAATTCTTTATGAGAAAATAAAAAATTATTTATTTAATATTTAATATTTATAAAAAAAAATTCTTTATAAGAAAATAAAGAAATTCTTTAGTTAATATTTTAATGTAAATATTTAAAAGAAAATAAAAAAGTTCTTAGTGAAAAAAGTAAAAAAAAAAAATCTTTATTTAATATTTAATATTTATTAGTAAATAAAAAAAATCTTTAATTTAACATTTAATATTTAGATTGTAAATTGTTTGTTGAGCTTGAGATATAATCATGAGAGTCTTTCTATTATTCCCATAGCTGGATTTGGAGGGCTCGGGAAGACCACACTTGCTAAATTGATCTACAATGATGATGGGATAGTTGGGAATTTTGAATTGAGAATGTAGGCTTGTGTATTGGAAAAAATTGATATAAAAAAGGCCCTAGAAAAAATTATAAAATTTGCCATTGGAGTTGATTGTGGTCCATTAGAGTTGGATCAATTGCAAAGACAACTCTTAAGGTATTTTAAATGCCAAGAAATTTCTTCTTGTTCTTGATGATGATCCTATATAGTGCACTGAGTTAAAAAATTTATTAATGGATGGTGCGATGGGAAGTAAAATTATTGTAACCACTCGAAGTAAAAAAGTTGGGTCGATTATGGGAACAATTCCGTCATACAACTTAAAAGGTCTTTCAGATAAAAAATGCTTATCAATATTGGTGAAATGTGCATTTAAGAAAGTGTATGAGAAAAGACATCCATGCTAGTATAAATTATAAAGACAATTGTGAGCAAATGTGATGGGATTCCTCTAGCAGCAAGAACTCTAGAAAGCCTATTGTATATGAAAACTGAAGAAAATGAATGGTTGTATATTAAAAATAATGATATGTGGAAATTGGAGCCAAAGTATAATGATATTCTACCTGCGTTGAAGTTGAGTTACGAACAACTGTCATACTATTTGAAATAATGCTTCGCATGTTGCTATATATTTCCAAAAGATTATGAAATAAAAAGAGATGAATTGATTAATCATTGGACAGCACAATGGTTTTTACAATCTCCCAGTAGAAGTTGGTAGATGGAAGATAAAGGGAATCAATATGTTAATGAGTTAATGTCGAGGTCGTTTTTTCAAGAACTAGAAGTAAAATTTGACTCTCAAGTAGCATCATGTAAGATTCATGATCTAATACATGATCTTGAATAGTTAGTGCCACGTAAAGAGTGGTCAAATATGAAATTTAATTCGGAAATAATTTCTGAAAGAGTACGACTCGTAACATTTACTGAATGTGATTTCTTTGAGAGAGAATTTCCTACATCTTTACTAAGTGCAAAGAAGCTGCGGACTTTTAATTCCGCGGGTCCCATTAGTGAATCCTTTGTATTGTATATATGCTCACATTGCATTTTAGGTGGTAGCGAGTATTAGATTTAGGTTTCTAAAAGTTTGAAGAGCTGCCAAGTTTTGTTGACAACTCGAAGCATTTAAGTTTTCTTATACTAACAGGAAATCGTAGCCTCAAGGCACTCTCAAATTCTATTTGCAAGTTGGTAAATTTAAAAACCTTGATGCTTGTGGGTTGTGAGAAATTTCAAGATTTACCAAAAGACATTGGAAGATTAATCAATCTCGGACATTTAGAGCTAACTTCAAAATTAATCAACTTGCCAAAAATGGGGTTACAAGCTTGATCTCTCTTCGATTCTTAATTGTGGCTTGAAAAATATTTTCATTTGGTATCATTATATGAAGGAATCCAACACCTCACTTCCCTTCTATAATGGATGTTTGAGCATGGCATCTCTCCCGAGTGGTATGAAAAACTTGACCACCCTTAAGAAATTGGTGATTTGGATTTGATGGAGGGGGAAGGCATGTAAGGACTATGGATCCCACGATCACTGGACATTGGGGGTCTCCCAAAGTTGGTGGTTCTGCCTCAGGGACTTCAACAGTCCGCTGCCACTCTTCAATGTTTAGCCATTACAAATTGTGAAGGTTTCACATAACAAATTGTCCTAATTTGATGTCTTATTGCACTGCAGCGATTGATTATTAGAGGGTGTCCGCATTTGAGTGAAAGACGCAGAAGGGAAACAGGCAAGGACTGGCCTAACATACCTCATATTCTTTATATCGGTCTTGACTTAATGCGGATTAAATATTAAAGGTGATTTCAAGATACCACTGCCTTGCTTTGTGAAATGGCTCTGATACTTGTTAATTATTGAGTGTGCCCTGTTTTTCTTGACCCTTTACCTGCAGGTGGTCTCAAAATGACAGTGGATGCATTGAAAATTGTTATTTTACCATATGGTATATAAAACTTTGTCTTCTCATTTTGTCACTTGATGTTCTTTCTTTTTTCTCTGTGTTCATTTTCTTTCCTGAATTGATTTTTGACATTGATAGGTGAGCTTTGAAGCTACTAGTAATTTTATTTCATCTTTACATTTCATAGTAATTTGATTTCTTATGTTGGGAAGAACTTTAATTTTCTTCGACTATTGCCTGATCATTATTTTAATTTTATTTTTTTTCGTCTTGTCTAAGAGTTGTCGGTTTATGTTGTTTTGGGTGCGAGTCTTGTTGTATTGTGGTACGTGAAAAAATTTAATTTCTATCTTAAAAAAAAAAAAGAATGATTTATGTGAATTTCACATCGACTAGAAGTACAGGACTCTATTTATATACCATTCATAAGTCTCATTACTCTTTCCAAGATTAGATTCTTTCGAAGCTAGCGTTTGGATGAATCTTATTAATGAAAGTCTATCATCGTTTTGAAGAAAAATATAAAATATTATAAAGAGTTGACAGGTTTTGAGCAAACTTTTTGTGAAGGGCATCTTTAAGAAATGTCTCAATCGGCATCTCTAAGCTAGAGTTGCGAAAACATTAGAATATCCTATCTTATGTAATCTCACAAAAAAAATATTTATTTAATTTATGATTTGATCCGGTGATAATCTACAAGACACTAATAATTAATTATAAAATATTTGAAACTTATAAGAAATCTGATGAAAGTAAATGTGACAATTGAAAATTTATCTTTAAATTTTGTTATAAGCTAGTGAAAAGTGTGAATAATTTGATAGTATAATATTTAAATTTTATAAAAATTATTTCATGCATGACTAGAGGTGTTGATAGACAAATGCGATACATGAGTTCACATAATATCCTAATTATCCCACTTTAATGTGGAAAAAAATGGGAGTAGCGTGTTATTTCATAACATATAGAGGAAAGCTAGCTAGAATTATGAAATAGTGGATTTGAGTTCATATTGATATAATTTTAATGGGTTCAGTTCCTTTTGACACATAATTTTTACGTCTAATTTGACATGCAGTTTGTAAAACCCAGCGTGGAATAGGTATTTTGAAAAAGCGGCCGTTAGATTAGATATTCTGCTTATACACATCATATATACTAAAAATCACAATGATCGAACAACTTTTTAAAATATATCACAATTTTAAAATAAACAGTAAAAAAACTGTGTGAAATTGTCACAGTTGATTTATGAAAAACCAACGGTTAGATCAATGTATTTTTTGACATAGATAATATATATATATAAGCAGAATATCAAATCCAACGGTCAATTTTTGAAAATACTTATCTTCCGTTGAATTTTGTAAGCCGCGTATCAAATTAGGAGTAAAAATTATGTGTCAAGGGAACCTATCCCAATTTTAATTTATTACTTTAGTAAGGGTTTTATTGTTCATGTTTAATGTTTTTGGCATGTGGTCAATGCTCCAACTTTGAAGAAGAGTCTTCCTATTCGAGTATACAAAGGTGCATTATATGTTATTAGTATAGGAGGTTTGATGTTAGGTAAAGGTAGGTTTCCTTCATTTGGGGAAAAAAAATTGTTTTTTTTTTCTTGGTTGTGGGGCTTCACACAACTTGGGCAATCAACCAATCCTAGCCTCTTTTTTTTTAGTTTTTAAAACTCGGTCTCATTTGAAAGCCTTGTATTGTATTATTTATGCCATACATTGTATGTTTCATAGAAGACAACGAATTTTTTATAGTTATTATTATTATTATTATTATTATTATTGGTGATTTTATAGTTTAGAATAAAAAATAAATATCAAAAAAATTTCAAATTTTTTTGTATCGATTCAAATCAGCCAGGATTCCTTTTTATATCTTGGTTCGAACTGGTGAGACGATATGGAAATATTATATTTTGTATTCGTTCGAACCAAACATTTTCCATTCGAACGAAAGTCCTTCCGTTTGCCACATTAGAGACACTCGTACATTTTAGATACCACATCATCTTGCTGTTAGTCAATATATTTAACCAATATATCATTGATTGAAATTTTTTTAATAGTTGGAGTATGAAATTAAATGGAAAAAAAAAAAGGGAGGGTTCCGATACCACGTTGGTTGGGGGTAAAATTGCCAATCAAGCACCCATAAACCCACCTATGGTGGGTGACTAATCCTACCAACCGTCAATCAACTCGTACACTTTAATAACTAGTACGTAAGTTAGTTGAATAAATGGGCGGATTTCAACCAATGAGTTGCGCGAGTCAAGCAAATTTATTTAATTACTTTGAGCAAACTTATAGCTTTGCTATACGTTCTAACTTAACTATTATTGTTCAATTCACACAAAATGTGTAAAATTTTTTACTTAATTGCAGGAGAAATGAGAGTTAGGAAGAATGCCAAAAAAATAATTTGTACGTTAGAGTAATTCTAATTAAATGACTGACCATTTTTACTGCCAAAAAAAATTAGATTTCATTGACAAGGAATAACTTTTCCCATATGAGATGATTTAAAGAAAGGTTTAAATAGCCTTTTTATCCAAAAGAAAAAACAACACGTGACAGTTGTCTGGTCCAAGGTTTGTTTTTTAATTGCTCTCAACTCTCAAACCACGTGACATAACCACGTGACATTTGTCTGGTCCAAAGTTTTTTTTTTGTTTTTTTCTATTTCTCATCAATTTTTTTTTTTGCTTTCAACTCTCAAACCACGTGGAAAGTAACGTTTCTCCATTTGTTTTTTACTTTTGGTGGAAACTAGCTGGAAAGTAACGATTCCCCATTTGTTTTTTTTAATTATTAATTTCTTGTCCTGATGCATTATATATCTCATCGCCAGTCAAGGACTAAACAATTTTCCATCGTCTCCACTACCCAATTACCCATCAGTCATTAACACACCAGTTACTCTTTCTTCTCCACCAAATTAAAAATGGCTGAAACACTTGCCTTCAACATTGTAGAGGGAATTTTGGGGAAGCTGGGCTCTTTTCTTGTCCAAGAGATTGGATTGACTTGGGGTGCTAAAAAAGACCTCAAGAAACTCCAAGCCACATTGACCACCATCAGTGCTGTGCTTTTGGATGCGGAAGATCAGCAGGTGAAGAACCGTGCAGTGAGAGATTGGCTTGTAAAGCTTAAAGATGTCCTTTATGATGCTGATGATGTCCTGGATGAATTTTCAACGGAAGCTTTGCGTCGGAAAGTGAAGATTCAAGGGAGCATGCTTAAAGAGGTACTTAACTTCTTTTCACCCTCAAATCCACTTGTATTTCGTTTTGAGATTGCTCATAAGATAAAAGATATTAGGGAGAGATTAGACAATATTGCTGCAGATAAGAGAAACTTTCATTTTACCGAGCAAGATGTTGGTGTCCAAATTGCAAATAGAGTGAGGGAGCAAACCCACTCTTTTGTACGAGTGTCGGATGTCATTGGAAGGGACTCTGACAAGGAGGAGATTGTAGAATTATTGCAGAGCTCTAGCTATGATCATGTGAGTCTTTCTGTTTTTTCCATTGTTGGACTTGGTGGACTCGGGAAGACCACACTTGCTAAATTGGTCTACAATGATGATCGGATGGTTGAGAAATTTGAATTGAGAATGTGGGTTTGTGTATCGGATGAATTCGATATAAAGAAGGTTGTAGAAAAAATTATAAAATCTGCCATTGGTGGTGATTGTGGGAACTTAGAGTTGGATCAATTGCAACTATCCCTCCGAGATATTTTAAATGCCAAGAAATATCTACTCGTCTTAGATGACGTGTGGAATGATGACCCAACAAAGTGGATAGAGTTGAAAAATTTGTTGATGGATGGTACTGGTGGAAGTAAAATTATTGTAACCACACGAAGTATGAAAATTGCATCAATTATGGGAACAATTCCTTCTTACAGTTTAAAAGATCTTTCGGATGGTGAATGCTATTCTATATTGGTGAAATATGCATTTAGGGATGGAAATGAGAAAGATCATCCAAAGCTAGTAGAAATTGGAAAGGCAATTGCGAGGAAGTGTGGTGGGGTTCCCCTAGCTGCTAGGACTCTCGGAAGCATGTTGTATATGAAAACTGAGGAACGTGAATGGTTGTATGTTAGAGATAATGACATATGGAAATTAGAACAAAAAGAGAGTGACATTCTACCTGCGTTGAGGCTCAGTTATGAACAACTACCATACTATTTGAAACAATGTTTTATATATTGCTCCATATTTTCAAAAGACTATATAATAGGTAAAAGGGAAGTGATCAGTCATTGGATGGCACAAGGGTTTTTACAATCTCCTAATGAAAGTTGGCAGTCGGAAGATGTAGGCAATCAGTTTTTCAATGAGTTAGTGTTGAGGTCATTTTTTCAAGATGTAGAAGAAAAATTTGATGGTGAACAATTATCGTGTAAAATTCATGATCTAGTGCATGATCTTGCACAATTAATGGCATGTACTGAGTGGTCAAATGTGAATTTTAATTCTGAATCAATTTCTGAAAGAGTCCGACATGCAACATTTACTGAATATGATTGCTTTGAGAAGGAATTTCCTACTTGCTTACTAAGTGCAAAGAAGCTACGATCATTCCATTTTGCAAAGGTGGTGGGGCCGATTGGTAAACCCTTTGTGGATACACTCCTATTACGTTTTAAGTGCTTGCGAGTGTTGGATTTAGGTTTCTCGGACTTTAAAGAGCTTCCAAGTTTTGTTGGAAACTTGCTGCATTTAAGGTATCTCAATCTGGATAGAAACAGTAGCCTCAAAGTGCTCCCAAATTCTATTTGCAAGCTGGTAAATCTACAAACTTTGGTGTTATTGAATTGTGAGAAATTTCAAGATTTGCCTAGAGACATTGGGAAATTGATCAATCTCAGACATTTAGAGCTAACTTCCCATTTAGTCAGCATGCCAAAGAAAGGGTTACAGGGGTTGACCTCTCTACAATACTTGTGGCTTAAAAAATGTAATGAAATGGCATCATTATCTGAAGGAATCCAACACCTCACTTCTCTTCGAGTATTTGTGATCAATGAATGTCCGAGTTTGGCATCTCTCCCAAGTGGTATGAAAAGCTTGACCGCCCTTGAGAGATTGGTGATTTGGAATTGTGAAGAGCTTGATTTGATGGAGGGGGAAAGCCTACATGGACTAAGGAGCCTACGAACACTCATCATTGGAGATCTTCCAAAGTTGGTGGCTTTGCCTCAGGGACTTCAGCAATGTGCTGCCACTCTTCAATATTTATCCATTTCAAATTGTGCAGGTTTGACTACATTGGCGGAGTGGTTGAAACATCTATCATCACTTGTAAAACTTTACATAATAAGGTGCCCTAATTTGATGTCTTTGCCGGAAGGGATGCGTTCTCTCACTGCACTGCAAGAACTGGTCATTGGAGAGTGTCCGCAATTGAGTAAAAGGTGCAAGAGGGAAACAGGCGAGGACTGGCCTAACATATCTCATGTTCGTAAAATCTATCTTGACCTGGTAATGATCAAATAGCAGGGAGACAGCTGAATTCTTCAGGAGGTTTGTTGATTTTAACTCTCTCTCTCTCTCTTTCTTTCTTTCTCTCTTTCCCAATTAAAGTTCTAAACTGCTCTTTGATTTCACCCATTGCAGTTCTGAAATTTGGGTGACCACGAAAACAGGGTGGGTCTTGGGAATCAATAACTAGCTTCTAAAAAAATGCAACTTTTGGTGTTTGTGGCAGAAAATCTCTGAGATGGTTTGTTCTTTTAACTTCGATTATTATTATTATTATTATTATATTTTTTAGATAATTTTTGTGTAAGTGGTTTATTTAGGGGTTTCACATGTGATGGTGTACGTTCTGGTGGGGTCTTTATATGTGAATTCTAATTGTATGTAACATTGAACACTACTAAATATCTAGATTGCCATTTCTTTATGAGGATCCAATTCTGTTTCAAAGAGTCTTACAAGTTTATGGTGGGAATTGGAGGATGTGTAACATTCAATTCTAATTGTATGTACCAAAGATGGCTCATGGCAGAGATGAGATGAGATGCAGCCTTCGGTATTTTCGTTCTGGGAGGTGAGATGCAGCTTGATTATATTATATATGTATAATATATATATATTATATATATAACCGCCTGTGTTATAACCGCCTTTCTGCTTGCTTGTGATGCTGCACCAGTAATACTTTTATATATATTCTGTGCGTGGGTGATTTGGAGCAGCAGGAGGTGAAGAAACTAAAGGAGTGAGTGGGAGGTATTCCACGTAAAAAGGAGCAAATAAGTGAGAACGGCAATTGTCCAGATTTCGTTCAGCACTCCGTTCGGCAGTCATCCATGGTCTGATTGAGCTGAAATTTGGTAGGAGGGTTCACGACTCAGTGTTCTTCAATTTGAACGGTGGAGATTGGATTTAGAGCACTCCTTTTTGCTGTTTAGGCTCGTGAACAGTAACTCTATTTTTTGAAAGTTTTCTCCATAATCCTTGTGGATTAAGTCTTCTTAAGGGTATTGAGAGTGTGAGTTGAGTGGGATGTACTTGGGTTCAAGGGACTTGGGTTTGGGGTATAATCCTAAGTAGAATTTGTGTACCAATTGTATTCATTTTTCTCTCATAATGAAGAAGACAATCACTCCGATGGACGTAGTCATGCACTGTCCGATTGAGCTGAAATTTGGTAGGAGGATTCACGACTCAGTGTTCTACAATCTGAACGGTGGAGATTGGATTTAGAGCACTCTTTTTTGCTGTTTAGGCTCGTGAACAGTAACTCTATTTTTGGTGAGTTTTCTCCATAATCCCAGTGGATTAAGTCTTCTTAAGGGTATCGAGAGTGTGAGTTGAGTGGGGTGTACTTGGGCTCAAGGGACTTGGGTTTGGGGTATAATCCTAAGTAGAATTCTTGTACCAATTGTACTCAATTTTCTCTCATATTGAAGAAGACTATCACTCCCGTGGATGTAGGCAATTTTGCCGAACCACGAAAATCTTTGTTCTGTATTGTGCTCAATATCTTGGGTGATTATGTTTTTTTGTGTGGATTTAATTCCCAACACCCTAAACAAGCTGCAACACTATTGCCCACTCATCTGTCATGAATGAACAAACCACTCATCTCTTCGGCTATCCCAACACAGAATCCCTGCTGCCAACCGACAGAAATCCTACCTTCCGCAGCGATCAACATCGCCACTCTCCTTTGCCGCAACCACTCTCTGAGTCGCGCGCCTTCAACTAAAAATTAATGAATCGGTTTAAACTGAATTAAATGATTCCATTCCCTCGACGGACCGACCAATCCGATTCTAGTGGTCATCAGGACAAACCAAATCCACTTTGTCCATATTAACCATCACCTGCCACGTGCCCAATACAATGCATCAATATTGCGTCACCAAATTAAGCATTTTTACAAATTCCAATATTCCATCTCTACCGTTGGAGTGGAAGAGTATCATGTGGAAATTTATATACTTTTAAAATAATTTGATTCACAAATGGACAGTGACTGATGAAAGACACTTGATCTTATCCCTTTAATAACGTTTCAATCCAATGGTCAGGATTAATTGAAACATTTCTCTCATAATTAACCACCATGAAATTTAATTAGAAAAGCTTTCAAAATACCTTGAGAATTCCAATGCAAAAATAGGTTCATCTAGAGATAGAAAGCCACATGCAACTCAATTAATATACCCTATAAGATAGCTGTTTACGACTGTTAGACTGGGCAAAAGTGTAAAAAAATTTGAATATAATTCAAATTCTATCAGATAAGTGTGATCGGGCCAAATGGATTGGGCTAATGGATGGACTGAATCGGACCGGGCTTCAGATCGGACCGGATCACTTAATGGACATGGATTGGGCCAGCCCATTACACGAAACCTTAGCTTAATTCTTCTATTTACTATGGATCAGATCAGCCCAGTCCATTAGTTATCAGACTGGATTGAGCCTGATCCGTTAGCTTATCAGATCCTCGGTCAAAGGGCCAAATGGACGGCCCCATCCATTTTGACACCACTAGGTAACTGCAAGCAAACCGCGTAAATTTTTAATGGTTTCATGACATTTCTTGAATGAATAACTAAAAATAAATGAAGCTAGAGAGAGAAAAACAGCTCATTTCTCTCTAAAACCTGAAACCCAAACACACCCTCTAAAACCCAAAAGCCCAAAAGGCGAAATCCCCTTTCGTATTCTTGCACAAATTCTCTAAGTCATTGCCAGTACAGAAGGCAAATTAGTTCTTCGTTAATTTATTTTGTTTATAGTTTATAGCTATTTAAACACCTGAAGCTTGAAAGAGAGGGGAGTTGTTGGGATTTGTTTCGTTGTAGAGAAATTAAGTATGGCAAAAGTTAAGGACTTGATCCTACAGAATATTCAATATAGCAATTAGCAAATGCAAACTCCCAACAAAACAAACGGCCAGAGCGGTCTGTCCACCCAATATTTAATAATAGTATTTGATCCTACAGAATTCATATCATACTATTTATAAAAATGCTATACAACCAGAAACTTTAACTCGAACTTAAAAACCACCATGATGTGTCATGTTTTGAGTGGTGTGTGAAAAAGATAGAATCTATTTGTAACACCCCACACAGGGTTACCCCTATGCGGAAATGCCACAGTAACATAAAACACCAAGCGCTTATCTTTTGAGTAATTTCTTTTTAAAATTAACACAGTTTTTCAAAATACGCGTGCGGAAGTCTTTAAATATTTTTTTTTCAACATCTCAACAATTAAAGATAGCGCTGAGTACTAGTTTGTATCCTGAGTACAGTCCCGTAATGTACCCAAATTTCAAAAACATCCATTTAGTTTACTGAGTTGGATAGAGTCTCATGCTGATAACGTGTCATCCTCTTAAAGAAAACACATAGCAGAAAAATAAACAAACACCAGGATTTACATGGTTCAGCAAATTGCCTAGTCCATGGCGAGTCATTTTTATTATTGTTATTCATATTACAAGAATACAATATCTTCTTATCTCAATACATTCAGAAATATTCACATCCTTCCATATTCTCATATCTGTCAACAAATTTTATCATCAACCAAATATCACATAAATAAATCATCATATCTGTAATTCATTTATATATATTACAGAATATATCCATCACTTTTTCACAATAAATAATTTTACAGTACATGCATGCTTTATGCATATGACAGATATATGATGCAATGCTCATGCAGTCATACCTGTCATTTTCTCTGTTCTGCTTTTCCTGCAAAACATCACAACATCATCACAGATGGCTACCTCATTTCTAAGGTACTCAACCATCTTAACCACAACAGCATCCCCTCCTTTTTAGGATGTATATCACCCAATCCCCACCTTTTTAGGACCTACCGCGATTGTCACTCATTGACAAGAGGATTTACGTACTATTTTTAGCAAGGGTGATATATTAGTGCACTAACTGTTTCCTAGGATCTTTTGTCCTATCGGTGGTATCTCAACTCCACAGTTACAAAAATAATCATAAATGCATATGATTTTCTATGCAATATATTTCACATGTAACTGTGTCTCATGCCAGATGCAATTATGCAATACATATGGCATACATCTCATATCAACAATTCATGTATGGCAATCATGCATACATTTCAGAGTATATTAACTCAACATATATCTCATATCAACTGTTATATCAGTGATATACAAATAAATCATTCTGCTCACTCAACTTGAGCCACCACATGTAACTGTGCCACTGTAACACCCCGTACTTCTCCAAGTAACAATATTGTCCGCTTTGCTTGCATGCGTAACATGCGCGCCCATGTACGCATATCCACATGACAAGTGTACGGTTTTATTTTCTCAAAACATATTGTTACTATGAGATGTATGGAATTTACTGTTAAGCCCAGTCACTTTCTCATAACATTATCACCACATGCCATATGCCAATTTTATGTGCAATAATTATGGCAATCATCATATGTATGTATTTTATACATAACAATTAACATGCTTCATCATTTTATTCATAATAATAACAGCATGTTATAAACTTTACAAATATCACATGCATATATTAACAGTTTATATATATGCCAATATAATTTCCATAACTTGTATTTCCAAGGTCTTTCAATAATCATCATGATTTTATAAAAATCAATTATTCATGAAAATTAACTATTTTCCAAAGACTCACAATTTGGAAGATAGTTAATTTTCTATCCACATGTATTTTCTATACAATAATCCATTCTTTTTGGCCAACTTTGCACACTTATAACTCCTTCGTTACTCATCCGATTTGGATGATTCAAGATGTTATAGAATCTGTGTGATATAAGCTTTCAAAATATCATGGTGGTGTATAACACCTCCCATCCGAACATATTTAAAAATGATGCCCAAATAGGCTCGTTAATAAAATTTCCGATTTTTCGGCAACTTCGGTTCTCAATTTCTCTCACAATTCACATCCAATTGAAGTGATTCAAAGTTCTAAATTCATATAAAATCAATCTACATCATATATGTAAAAATCATAATTTTTCGATAAACTATGAAAATACACTTTGTGTCACTATTAAAGCTTCAAGGAAACTTTCTCTCTCTAGAAATTTCCATTCATCCATAGGTCTTTTTCCATGATTCTTGTCTCTAAAAATCCATAAATTCAAGCTTTACAATATACTCGAATTTCAGAATTTTCGGACATATACACAATATACTACAAATTTTCAAAGTTTCAATATTTCTAAACTTCAGAAAATTATAGAAATTAATCTACTCATTGGAAAATTCCCAAATTTGATACACATGATCTTGAGTTGATATAATTGATGGGAAAAATAGTCCCAAAGTTTCAGATTTTCATTTTCATATAAAATAAAAATTCAAGATTTGAAATCCCCATATTTCATTTTCATGATTTCCATCCAAAAACAGTTTTTAGTGTTTAGGCCGTATCTTCTAGCTCATTTATCCAAATTTAATGAACAACCAGTGTTCTGAAAAGAAAACTCGAAGATCTACAATTTCATATTTCACAACCATGGCCTAATTTCAACATTTTCATGGTCAAAATAAGCAATTACCGTAGCTTTTCTATTTTGGACGAAAATATCTTTTGCTGAAAAACTAGTTTGAGTAAAACAATCATAACTCTTCACACAAAATTCCAAATAAGTCAAGGTCGGATTCGTTAGAAAGCTAATTGAAAGACCTACAACTTTCATGAAGAAGGTTTAGATCAATTCGGCCTCTAACCAAATCAAAAATACCCAAACAGTAGCTCTATTTTTAAAGCTCAATTTGTTCTAAATTTTCCTAGAATTTTCTAGGCAAACAAACACCTCCCAATTTCACCAAATTATGATATAAACTCATCAATTAAGCTAAAATCAAGATAGAAAAGAGTAGGAACCTCACCCAATTTCGAATTTGAAGAAGATTTGGAGTTGAATTTCCCAAATTCCCAAACTTTCTCTTATTTTCTTTTCTCTTTTCTTTTTCTCTTCTTTCCTTCTCTCTTTCTTTCTTTCCTTTTCTTTCTCTCTTCTCTCCCCTTTCTTTCTCTCTTTCTTCTCTCCTTCTCCTTCTCCCTTCCCATTCATCCGAAGACACCTCTCTTCTTATCTCTCTCCCTTCTCTTATTTTATTTTATTTTTATTTTCTAATTCTTATCTAATCCCCCACTCCCTTCCACTCTTCTTATTCTATCTCCCACTCCCCTCCACTCTTCTTATTCTATCTCCCACTCCCCTCCACTCTTCTTATTCTATCTCCCCTTCCCCACACACTATCTATATATATATATATATACACACCCACACACATCCACCCACATATATATATACATATTATTTTCACCCACATATATCC
>JAESVK010001096.1:493016-517190 GCA_017140935.1 Hamamelis virginiana
TATACATATTATTTTCACCCACATATATCCACCCACATATATATATATATATTATTTTCAAATCATAAAATTTACTATGGTGATAATCCACCATTCTCATCTTCCATTCTCAAATTTATCTACCACTCTCAAATTTAACTACCACTCTTAGATTCATCCACCATTCTTTCATATTTACCATTCATATATACCCACCATTCACATTTATCCACCATTCATATTTACCCACCATTCACATTTATCCACCATTCATATTTACCCACCATTCACATTTATCCACCATTCATATATACCCACCATTCACATTTTAGATGTCACCCAAGGGTGTACATAAATTCTCATGCACCCTTCTTAATTGCTGACCACATGGCACATTTCATTGCCCAATGGCAAAATGCCCAGTGTGCAATAAATAAAATAAAATAATAATAATTAAGAAAATTTACTATTGAAAATTTACCATTAGAAAATTTACTATTCAAAATTTTGGGGTCTCACACTATTTGAAAGAATGACTAAACCACTCAAAGCATGACACATCAAGGTGGTTTTTAATTTCGGGTTAAAGTTTCTGGTTGTATAGCATTTTTGTAGTATTTATTGGTGATAGGGGTGAGCACGGATCAGTTCGGATCGGATTTGAAGTTCCATATAGTCATGTGGGCGGAATTCTTTATCCATGATTGGTGATAAATATACATGTCAAACTCCATAAATTATTCGATGTGCAGGTTATATATAATTTCTTAGACACATAACACCTATAATGTACATGTCACGTGATAGTGCTATGTGTTTAGAAGGTTATATAGATCCGATACACCGAACAATTTCTCGTCAAACTTATGGAATCAAGGAAGGAAATCCTTCACTTCAATTACTTGCTTTATCAATAAACAAAATTTGTTTAAATAAATAAATAAATATAAAAGAGTACCAGTGAGCGGTGGGAGAAAAGTTTATTTATTTATTTTAATATGGTAGGATTCGGATCCACTATCATCTTCTCCATAACAATCACAAGTTATTCTTAAACTAAGGTCCGTTTGCATTAGCTATTTTTAAAATTACTTTTAGATGACACACTTAATTTCTCTTAGTTTACAAAAGTGAAGAGGTATTTTTCCAAAAGTAATTTTAGAAATTACTTACACAAATGAGTCCTAAGACAACTGCGTTGTGTTAGGAGAAGACTTTAAAAACCCTCTTATTTTACAAGGAGCTAGGTAGGTTAGGTGAGTTTTTATTCCAGTGAAGTAATTAGTTGGTTGAGCTTTAGAAACATTAACTATCTATATCAATATCTATATCTATATCTATACTATATATAAAAGTGCAAATGTGGGAAAATTTTTTGATTGGCCAAAATATCCCTATATAATTGTAAAAGTACATAAGTAGACATTATTTTTTAAAATTTCACCCCTCACAATAAATAGGCTTTCTAAAAAAAATGAATTAAAATTATTTATGAAAAAAATCTTTTGATTAACCAAAATATCCCTATATATATAATTGTAAAAGTACATAAATAGATATTGTCTTTTAAAATTTCACTCGATCATCACAATAAATAGGCTTTCTAAAAAAAATTGAATTAAAATTATCTATGAATATTAATTTATTTTTAAGCCTAACTCAATTTGTCAAACATAATCTCACTAAATTTCATCAATAAAATTATGTTAATATGAAATTCTACTAAATAGAGTAAAGTATATTAATTAAATTAAATTTCTTTCAAATTCTAATTCAATTCATTTCTAGGTAAAACATGATTTTTCAAACAATTAAAATCAACAGCTGAATTCTTCAGGAGGTTTGTTGATTTTAACACACACACACACTCTCTCTCTCTCTCATTAAAGTTCTAAATTGCTCTTTGATTTCACCCATTCCAGTTTTGAAATTTGGGTGAACACGAAAACAGTGTGGGTCTTGGCCCAATAACTAGCTAGCTTCTAAAAAAAAAATGCAACTTTAGGCGTTGGTGGAAAAAAAATCTCTGAGATGGTATGTTTTGGGTTTGAGTCTTTGATGTATTGAGTTACGTAGAAAAATTTAATTTTTATCTCAGAAAAAAGAATGATTTATGTGAATTTCACATTGGCTAGAAGTACAGGACTCTATTTATATACCATTCATAAGTCTCATTACTCTTTCAAAGATTAGACTCTTTTGAAGGTAGTGTTTGGAAGAATGTTTTTTTTTTTTTTTTTGGTTTGGTAAAAGAGTGTTTGGAAGAATCTTATTAATGAAAGTGTGTCATCGTTTTGGAGAAAAATACAAAATATCATAAAAAGTTGACTGGTTTTGAGCAAACTTTTTGTGAAGGGCATCTTTAAGCCTTGTATTATTTCTGCCATACATTGCATGTATCATAGAAGACAACGAATTTTTTTTTAGTTTTTTATTTTATTAATATTATTATTTGTGATTTTATATATAGTTTGGAAAATGATAAGGCAACCACTCTGATGTAAACTTTCAAATAAATTATATAAATAAGAGAAGGATGTAGTAACAACCTTGAATTTTACTTGGACATTGTTTAAATTTACAGTGCATTTGTTGACACAGATTATGAGCCTGGTACATGTTAAATGATTAACAAGATGAGAAATGACAACTAAACAAAAAGGTTTCCTTAAATCTCCCTCTTCTTTAGGGTAATAAAAGGTAACAAGCACTTTGGTCTCAAAATTTAGAATAAAAAATAAATATAAATAATCTTCAATTTTTTTTTTATTTTTTATTTTGTCTCGATTCAAATCAGCTACGATTCCTTTTCATGTCTTGGTTCGAACAGACAAATCGATAAGAAAATATTATCTTTTGCCTTCGTTCGAACCAAACATTTCCGATTTCTCATTAAAATGAAAATCCTTATGTTTGCCACATTAGAGACACTCATACATCTTAGCTACCACATCATCTTGCCGGAAGTTAATATATTTAACTAATTTGTCCTTGATTGAAATTTTTTTAATAGTTGAAGATGAAATTAAACTGAATATATATATATGAACCAGTCGATCAATTACACTTTAGTAAACAAAATAATTTGATTTGATTGACCAAAAATATAACTTCTACCATATTTGAGATGCTCTAAAGAAAGCTATAAATAGCCTCTCTTTTTTCCGAAACAAAAACGAAAAATGAATTAAAAACGTACAAAAATATATTGGGCTGGATCCTGAGTTAAAACTTATTCAATTTGCTCTCAACTCCCTCTCAAATTTCGAGTCGCTGTAACATGGCTTTGCTTTATTTTTATTATTTAATTTCAGCACGCGCTTTCTCCGACCTCGATCTCACCAATTTTTTGTTTTTTAACTTTTGGTGGAAGCTGGAAAGTAAACAATTCTCTATTTGTTTATTATGATCTCGATCTTGACCTGATGCATTATAGATCTCGATCATCACCAGATAAGGCCTAAAGTTCATCGTCTCCACTACCACCCAACAGATCCTTCCTCTACAATCTGTCATTGAAGCACCAGTTGCTCTTTCTTATCCTTCTATCTCCTCAACCAAATTAATTAAAAATGGCCGAAACACTTGCCTTCAACCTTGTGGAGGGAATTTTGGGGAAGCTGGGCTCTTTTGTTCTCCAAGAGATTGGATTGGCTTGGGGTGTTAAAAAAGAGCTCAAGAAACTCCAGACCACATTGACCACCATCAGTGCTGTGCTTTTGGATGCCGAAGACCAACAAGTGAAGAACCGTGCGGTGAGAGATTGGTTAGAAAAGCTTAAAGATGTCGTTTATGATGCTGACGATGTACTGGATGAATTTTCAACGGAAGCTCTCCGTCGAAAAGTGGAGATTCATGGGAACATGCTTAAAGAGGTACACAACTTCTTTTCACCCTCAAATCCACTTGTATTTCAATTCAAGATGGGTCATAAGATAAAGGATATTAGGGAGAGATTGGATAATATTGCAGCAGATAGGAGAAACTTTGACTTTATTGAGCAAGTTGTGGGTGCGCAAACTGCACAGAGAGTGAGGGAGCAAACTCACTCTTTTGTGCTAGAGTCGGAGGTCATTGGAAGAGACTCTGATAAGGAGGAGATTGTACAAGTATTGCTGAGCTCTAGCTACGATCATGAGAGTCTTACTGTAATTCCCATTGTTGGACTTGGTGGGCTTGGGAAGACCTCACTTGCTAAATTGGTCTACAATGATGATCGGATAGTTGGAAATTTTGAATTGAGAATGTGGGTTTGTGTCTCTGACGATTTTGATATAAAGAAGATTGTAGAAAAAATTATAAAATCTGCAACTAGTGCTGAGTGTGGGTTCTTAGAGTTGGATCAATTGCAAAAACGCCTTCGAGATATTTTGAATGCCAAGAAATTTCTACTTGTTCTTGATGACGTATGGAATGATGACCCCATGAAGTGGAGAGAGTTGAAAAAATTGTTAATTGGTGGTTCAATGGGAAGTAAAATTATTGTAACCACTCGTAGTACGGAAATTGGGTCGATTATGGGAACAATTCGGTCATACAACTTAAAAGGTCTTTCGGATGATCAATGCTTATCAATACTGGTGAATTACGCATTTAAGGAAGGGCATGAGAAAGGGCATCCAAAGCTAGTTGAAATTGGAAGGGCAATTGTGAGCAAGTGTGGTGGGATTCCTCTTGCAGCGAAGACTCTGGGAAGTCTGCTGTTTATGAAAACTCAAGAAAGTGAGTGGTTGTATATTAAAAATAATGACATCTGGAAATTGGAGCAAAAGGAAAATGATATTCTACCCGCATTGAAGTTGAGTTATGAACAGCTACCGTACTATTTGAAACAATGTTTTGCATATTGCTCTATATTTCCAAAAGATTATGAAATACTAAAAGATGATTTGATCAATCATTGGATGGCACAAGGTTTTTTACAATCACCTGATGGAAGTTGGCAGTTGGAAGATACAGGGAATCGATATTTCAATGAATTAATGTCGAGATCGTTTTTTCAAGAAGTAGAAGTAAAATTTGACTCTGAAGTGACAACTTGTAAGATTCATGATTTAATACATGATCTTGCACAACTAGTGGCACGCACAGAGTGGTCAAATATGAATTTTAATTCGGAAATAATTTCTGAAAGAATACGACATATAACGTTTACTGAGTATGAATTTCCAGAGAGAGAATTTCCTACATCTTTACTAAATGCAAAGAAGTTGCGGTCTTTCAGTTTCGCATATGATGTTGGGCCTATTAGTGAATCCTTTGTCTATATGCTCACAACGCGTTTTAAGCGCTTACGAGTATTAGATTTGAGAGGGTCAGACTTTGAGGAGCTGCCAAGTTTTGTTGGCAACTTGAAGCATTTACGGTTTCTTGACCTAACAGGAAATGGTAGGTTGAAAGTACTCCCAAATTCTATTTGCAAGCTGGTAAATTTGCAGACCTTGAGACTTTTTGGATGCGATAAATTTGAAGATTTACCCAGAGACATTGAGAAATTGATCAATCTCAGATCTTTATCTCTAACTTCACAAATGATTTGCATGCCAAAAAAAGGGTTACAAGGCTTGACTTCTCTCCAATTCTTGTGGCTTTACAAATGTAATAATTTGACATCCTTATCTGAAGGGATCGAACACCTCACTTCCCTTCGAGAATTGGAGATCGATGAATGTTCAAGTTTGGCATCTCTCCCTAGTGGTATGAAAAACTTGACCGCCCTTGAGAAATTGTTGATTTGGAATTGTGAAGAGCTTGATTTGATGGAGGGGGAAGGCATTGATGGACTAAGGAGCCTACAATCACTAGACATTGGAGGTCTCCCAAAGTTGGTGGCTCTGCCTCAGGGACTTCAACAGTGTGTTCCCACTCTTCAATATTTAGCCATCACGAATTGTGCAGCTTTGGTGACATTGCCGGACTGGCTGATATATCTAACATCACTTGTAAGACTTCAGATAACAGATTGCCCTAATTTGATGTCTCTGCCGGAAGGGGTGCTCTCTCTCACTGCACTGCAACGACTGTGGATTAGTGGATGTCCACATTTGAGTGAAAGATGTAAAAGGGAAACCGGTGAGGACTGTCCTAACATATCTCATATTCTTGAGATCTATCTTGACTCGGTAAGGGTCAAATAGCAGGGAGACAACTGAATTCTTCAGGAGGTATGTTGATTTTAACTCTCTCTCTCTCTCTCTCAATTAAAGTTCTAAATTGCTCTTTGATTTCAACCATTCCAGTTTTGAAATTTGGGTGAACACGAAACAGTGTGGGTCTTGGCCCAATAACTAGCTAGCTTCTAAAAAATTGCAACTTTAGGCATTGGTGGAAAAAAACTCTCTGAGATGGTTTGTACGTTCTTTTAACTTTGGTACGGTTATTATCCGTTTTAGATAATTTTTGTGTAAGTGGTTTAATTTGGGGTTTCATGTGATGGTGTTTATATGTCAATTCTAATTGTATGTAACACTGAGTTTATGTATAATTGTGTTTTTTCTTTTTTCATATTCTTGTTTTCTCTTCTTTTTTCTTTTTTTTTTCTCTTTTTTTTTTTTTCTCTGAACACTATATATTGATATCTAGCTAGATAGCCCCCTTTTTTTTAACACAAGGTTCCAATTTGGTTTTGAAGAGTCTTACAAATTTATGGTGGGAATTGGAGGATATGTTTTTCATGTAAAAAACCTATCCATAAAATTTTGTAGTTTAAAAGATATTTTAGTTCTACGCAAATTGAATTCATAATTAGTATTGAAGATAAATAATCCTATCACCATATGCTTACATAAACTTATATAAGCATGAAGCTTATAGATAAAAGTAGGCTACGTACATATTTTGAAAAATTAACCACTATTGGATTAGATATTAACATACTTATGCATGTCATGCGTGCAAAAAATTTCAGTGATGCAACTGTTAGTTTCTTAGAAATGTCACTAAGAAAAACTCTAACAGTTTTCAGCGATCTATTTTTTCCGGTCTATATTTTGAGATGTTTATAATGGATCACTGTGATTTTTGGAATGCAAAATATTCATAAGAAAAATATCTAATCAAACGGTCAGTTTTTCAAAATATATATCCCATAATTATCTATTAGTTTCATGCTTACATGCTTACGTAAGTTATGTAAGTGTGCATATGCTTTTGTAACATGATAGACCTGCATATTGTTTTGTACTATTTTTTCTTGTGATTTTATATTTTATTTTATGTATTGCTTTTTATCAACAAAAGGAAAAAAAAAAATCAAACTTGTTTTTCTCTGAAGTTAATCCTTTCAGTCTTGTCTTGCTGTGATATCAAATTCATCGGTTCAGAACTCTTATTTCTGTCTAAAAAATGTTGGGCGGGTCAGAATCTTAAAGTTTTAAAGACGGCCTATATGACTTTCAGGCAGCAGAGGCATTGTTGAAATCTGGATGGGTGGATTTGGAACTGTCATTTGGATCTGAGTGGTATGTTGTTATGAATACATCTTCAGCGACAAACTCAATTACTTATTATTCACTAAGTTTGATTTTTTATTTATTTATTAGTGCATGCTTTCCCTTCTACTTTTTTATTTTATTTTATTTATAGGTGAACTTGTATTATACAAATCTGGAACTCATATCCACATAAAAAGCTTAAGCTCATTGGTGGTGAGCTCCGTGTTGGGCTTCCCTCCATATTGTTTGGACTGACCCGTCTTGTTTATTTTTGGGGCCTTGATGAATGTTGATTAAAAAAAAGAAAAAATCAGATTTTGTAAATTGGGTACAGCTGGCCATTTAGAGGCTTCCATGACAAGCTAATACAAGCAAATACGTTGGCTAGGTGAAGCTTCTACACTCTCTTGAACTGCTGCAGAAAACGGTGCTGAAAATCCTTCATTGTCTTGGCTTCCTTTCTTCACTTCTCAAGGCAAATTACAGCAGCTTGTTTGTGCATCTTTGGTTGCTGTTTCTTCATACATTTTGTGGCATTTGAATGGTTTCAACAGCACAATTGAAGGGTTTCTTTGAACCATTTTGGTGAGACCTTTTCTTGTATTTTTGTTGAGTTTGTTGCAACACACCTAAGAGTTTTTGAGCTTTTTTGTAATCTGAAACTTTTTTGTTTTCCCATTTGGGATTTGATTATTAGTGAACTTATTTGTTCTTGGCTCCGTGGACGTACCTCAAATTGAGGGAACCACGTAAATCTCTTGTGCCTATTTATTTCTTTTTATGTGCTCTACTTTTTGGGTTGTGTTGCTTGCTCAAAATTCTGTTACTTTTTTTATTTACAATTGTGGGAAAATCATATTTTTCCCAACACTCTGTTCATTGTATATTAAGTCAATCATTTTTTCTATTCTCTTCTGATGTGGGATAACCCACACGGGAACCTCAACATGTACGTGTAATTCAGATATAGAGGTGATGATGTTTTTATTTTAATTTATATTCATTGGAAGCAATTCTACATGCATTTCGTGAACTGGCATGGGCTTCTGCCAATTCCAGCTCTGTTTTACTGGTCTTGGAAGGTTTTACCGGTGGTTCTGTAAAAAGGACGAAAGTGTCCTGATTGCCAGCCTGCTCCTTTCGCTCTCTCTCTCTATCTCATGACAGGAAGTGATTTTTACTTCACACTACTACATATTGATTGCAGGACTGGAAATGAAGTGTTTTTACAAACAAATGTCAAGATCGAATTTAGCTTCTAATTAAACAAATTTTTGCTTTTCACCCACATGGTGTAAAGAACTTCATTTTCTTGGATGTTGCTTGATCACCCATTTTTCTTATTTCCTAATGTCTAAAGCCTTGTTAGTTTATCCTGTTCAAGATAAGAGTGCCCTTCAATGGGAATTTCTTTACAATCCACTGGTGCCAGTTGTTGGAATCTAAATCTTGGAGAGCACTACTGGCAAGTGGTTCTCATGCATAATTTATTTCAACGATCAGTTTTTCAAATTTTGTTTTGCAATTGACTCTAACTTCAAGTCACCCTACAGAAGTTGCATAAGATATGATGAATCTTATAATAACGCCTCTTTATATGTATGTGTGTGTGATGTAGCACTCTATGGGAGGTTATGTGCTCGGTTTTGTAATACTAACCTAAAGTTGAGAGAGTTTTGGGGGACTGCTAAATTTTGTAAAAGTATGTCTGTACCTTTGCGTGATGAAATTTTTGTATCTTCATGTTGTAATTGTCTGCTAAATTTGCTTTTGGGTAAGATCTAATAAGGACCAGAATGACAAAATTGATCCTTGCAGTGTGCAAATCTCACCTATGGCTTGCTCTGGATTTACTCTTCTTAATGTTTGTTAAAATTGGGACCAGAAATAAGGCCGCCATTGAATATGATGCTTAAAAGAAAGTCTACAAATCCAAGTAAGCATATTGTTTCCAAAAACTTTGATAAGATCCAATTGCATTGTAACATACATGTATAAAGTAACAACTCTTTTTCGATGTCATTTGAAATCGACTTGTTTCACAGTGTTTTGTATATGATTTTCTGAATCAATTCCTTCATAGTAAGTGAAGGAATTCAAGAGAATGGTAGCTACGATCAAGGAATTGAAAGTGCAAATCTTTAAAAATTATATATTCATAAATCCTTGGTATAAGCATTTTATACCACTAGGTCTAAGAATATTTTTTATTTTTTTTATTTTTTTTTTCATGACGAATAGATAAAATAATTTTGAAATATCAGGACCCCATGCTATAAAATTGGACCTCGTGGTATGAAACTCTAAACACAAGCTATGGACTTTCAGCTGATTTTCTCTAATTTTAAATTTATGGCATTACATTAATCCTTAAAATGTTCTCATACTATCGATTATGTGAACAAATCCATCTGAGTAGAAAAATTCTTGATGGAACTTTCCAAATACTTTGGTGGTAAATTTGTTAATTATCTCCTCTTATCACTTAATTTAACCACTTCTCCTTCCTTATCAATGCGATTTTTGATGAAAAATGGGGAATGCCTTGCACGTGACCATTAGAACTTATTATATAACAAAAATACCCTTGGATCATGTTTATTAACTTAAATACTCATCCAATTTGTTAACTTAAAATTGTGTAGCTTTGACAATATTATCGGAGTGGCTGAAACAAGTCACCCCTAATTTGAAATACTTTTTTGCATAAAATGACACAGCTCTCTAGACTCCAACAGGTGCATTTACGCTCGACAGTCCCAAGACTTCTATCATTACATATATGCACTAAACAAAGAGGTCTTATAATATGCCTAGAGCAATGGAGCTCTGCAGTGACTCCACTTTCAATGGACTCAAGTATTATTACCACAAGATGGGTCAATTCACCATCTTGTAGGCCTACCAATAGCTCCTCTACCATGTCCAGTATCTCAATTGTTCCCATGATTTTTGTCTTAGCCTTGGATCCTACCATAAATAAAGGCCGGTTACAAGTTTGTAGCAAATTAACACAAGATTATTCCCCACTAAAACATATTAGAACTACAACATTAGGCAAGAGAACATATGTACCATATGTTCAAAAAAAGTACATATAACTATCAAGATACCCAAGGAGAAAATCATTCACCCTGACTTAATCTGGTTTATCATATATAAATCAATATTTATGAACCTAAGTTACAGTATCACTAATATTTCACATTCTAAGTTATAATAAACATAATCAGATTATTGCCACTGTTTTTTTAAACATTAAGAAATTAGCATACAACACCTAAGTGAACATGTGTGATACTACATGGAGGGTATAAATACAACAAATGTAACCTCCCTGCACAACAAACGGGTCCCAAAACGGACTCTGAAGTTGAAGAACAAGAGCGGTCCGTCCACCCAATATCCAATAATGATATTAGATCTGGCAGAATTCAAAAGCTCATTACCAGAATTTGACCTACTGTGGAGAACCAGTCTTCAGGACGATTTCATAGAGGGGGTAATCTATAATGCTTCTTTCACTCCCGTGGCCGGGCAAGCCAGAGAGAACTGAGGGCCCGAAGTCGAGAAAAATAGTCATTTATTGCAAGAAGGGCACGGGCCGACTGCCGTGTTGTCAATATACGGTGCATTTGTTGTAGTGTTTGTTGACGCAGATTATCAGCCTGGTACATGCCAAATGATAAACAATGATGAGAAATGACAACTAAAAAAATGGGTTCCTTAAATCTCCCTATTCTTTAGGGTAGCAAAAGGAAAAGATATTGTGCTCTAGCCTAGTGTGATTAAAGCTATGCAACAAATAAACAGCAAGAGGCCTTGAAAGTTCCTGGAGATGTAAATGCTCCTTTCTACTATGAAAGTGGGACAAACTTAGAAAAAAAAGCAAACTCATTTCAAGTGAAGGTTTGGGCGACAGATAAAAGATGATCGATTTCAATATGCAGAAATAAAATATCAAAATATATCCCGTATATACATGTCAAACAGACCGGAAGTCAACTAAGCCTCACATATGCAGCGAGAATTATTTTTTTTGGGTGGGTGTGTGTTGTGGTGTTGGTTTTTTCCTTTCTCTTTTTTCTCTGTGTTTTTTTTTTTTTCGGTGGGGGGGGGGGGGGTGTTAGGGGGGGGGGGGGGGGGGTTTCTAGATTGAGTAATGATAAGTACATTGAAAAGACCACTTGCCTAAAATTATGATCCACTATCAAACCCAAACCCTTTATTGAACCACACAAGACATTTCAATGCCAAAATATGTAAGACTTTAAAATATGAAAACATTCAACTACGTGGAAGAAAAAACTAATACCATTCTACAATAGTTAAGTAAAATAAATGTTTGCCTAAAAAAAGGGTGAATAAATGCTTTGAATTTAAAGTACACATACAGCATTATTTATATGCATCCTGTGTTGGTCCCAAAACCAGAGACCTGACCAACATATCCAGCAATTCAACAATCCAGCCCAATCCAGAATTAAAACAACATATCCAAATGCTATGGAAATATGAAATGGATTTGTTTTAGATACCAAAGACACAAATGTAATGATTTCATTGACAACCAAACTCCAAATACCATTTCCATTTCCTAATTCTGCATTCTAACAACAAAATAAAGTGTGTCGGGATTTGAAAATCACACAAATGTAAAGCAACATATTTCCATATCCATGTATCTCCATGCCCTGGCTGAGTTGTTGTCAATAAAAAATTAAAAACGCAAAACTTGGAATCTTAAAACAACTATTTCAAACCCAGTACGCTTTAAAGTTCCAAGCTTTCATTTCTTTTCTAATGTATTCTTGCCAATCAATGGAGTGTAGGAATTATAATGGGAAAATAAACCAGTACGATTATAACTGAAAGGGGAATCACCTGGCGAAGAAACCCCTCAAGTGTTCCTAGCTTTCCCATGGCCATGGCCATTTGACCCATATAGTTTGCAACATTCCCTGATGATCCTGATGGGCTAGGTGAGCCATTGGCCAACGTCTCAGCCAGAGATTGCTGCAATGCCTCCATCCCTTGAGAAAGAGCATCTTCCGCCTGTTGGGATGATTGCTGCAAGTTGTAGATGCCCACCAACTGTTGCTCAGTTAGAGGCTCCAATTGAGTCCCGAGAAGCTGCATCAATGTCAATTCAGTTCAAAAGGAGATCAAATAAAATAATTTTAAAAGGAAATGAGAAGTAAATAACTAACATGGTATTTGGAATTAACCTTTAAATGTCATGCCAAATACGGAATGGTGTATTATGAATGCTTGCCATCTTAAATATTAGAAAACGCTTTTGGCCAAAAATAAACCACATTCCCTCTTTTAACAGTTCAAAGTCATGAAAATGTAGATGAAATAGCATGGCTATTTTAACTCTGTATTACATGTTATACAATTATACGTGCTGGATATGTATTGACACTGCCATGCTGGTGTCCTAGTTTCATAATTTCCTAATAAAAGTGACGGGTGATTGACAAACGAAATATGGAATTGAACCTATGAACATTTTGGAAAAGACCATGACTTTTAGACACATTTTCTTATACAGCCACCTTATAAAAAAGCAGTGTCTCAGGAAAACACTCACTAAAAGAAGCTTTAACATTAAAAAATTAAAATAACACATAACAGGAGCTAAGCAAACCATTTTGGCAAATAAATAAATAAAAATAAAATAAAATAAAATAAAAACTCGATAACATTCGAAAACATACTGGAACCTAGCTAAGAGGGATCAGAGGTGAAATGGCACGAGGTTAGCAACTCTTGTACAAGTAGGCAGCACAAAACAGACATCATATTTTATGGCCTGTTTGGAAATTTCCAAAATATTAAAGAGCATAGTCAGCCATCCCACACAAACCCGGTGGCAATCAAGTTGAAGTGGAACTTCAGTTTAACGCAACTTTTAGCTCTTGTTGCACAAATAAATGGCCTAAAAATTGGGCCTCGCTTGACAAAACAGAAAATATCATCATTTGTCATCCTTCCCTGAAATGGAGCTTGCATGCTAGAGCATACTCAGCCATTCAAAACAACAACAAAAGTTGTGACTTCTTATTTAGAGAAGCATCTAGTGCAAATAACTAACCAACTTATAGGCAACAATTTAGAGGACTACAGAAAGAGTGCAACTAAAACTCCAACAAGGATGCAAATCAAAGCATTTGAAAAAGCTAGCTCATAGTTCTACTAAGATTACGATGTGCTAGGTACAGATTCTCGAATAGACAAGTCATTTGTTGTGCCCCTCACCATGAATACTGCACTTTCATCACACACACACACTCTTCCCCATTATTTTTCTTCATGGAAAACATGTTGCTCATACTGTTGCTCCATTGCATTGAGTTATTCAAGGGACAAAAACAAGAAGATGAAAAATTGAAAACAGACAAACCATAAAGAGTGGCTCACCTTGAGGAGTTCAGATGAGCGGAAGCCACCAATCCACATGAAACACCTCTCTGCTGGTGTCTTCCACATTCCTGACAAGATGTGGAAGACATCAGCCTTAGCTGCAATGCCTTTCAACCTGTAAATGTCATCAAAGTGCGTCGTGACATTTTCAACGATAGTGCGAAGTTCAGTATCACCCGCATGTGAGTTGACTGCAGCCCTCAGCTCATTTATCTGCCTATTCTGTTCTTCTAGCCACCGTGCATATTCTACATCAAATGCTAAGGCCCCTGTAGAATAATGCAATCAACAAGACAATATTATCACTATCATTAAATATATGTTATCTGCAGCATTAGCGACAACATCTAAAGCCAAAGACAAACAAGAGAAATCCCTCATTGAAATTTATATGGCACAAAAACCGTACCTAATAAGCATGTAACCCAGGAATCAATTAAAAGCTCAAACACAATCGCAAGCCAACCAGAAATACCACATTTTTGTTTGACAAGCAACAAAAATTTCATTGAAAAAAAAAATTATACAAGTGACTGAAGCAAGGAAAAGATGTCCTTCAAAAAAGAAAAATCAGCAAAAAAGAAAAGAATACAACTCATTCCCCACACACTACTTTCCAATTCCCCCTACTAACAAATAAAGGCATCTCAGAAAATTCCTTTGAAACTGAAGCCCATAAAGAAGCAAAATAAGAAACCCTATCCCACAAAAGATCAACCCTCTAAGATCTTTCCTCAAACACCCTAGAATTCCTCTCGAACCAAATAACCAAGAAATGGCTAAAGAAGCACATCTCCACAACACCAAAACTCTCTTACTACCACCTAAACCTCAAAAATCAATCCGTAGAATTTTAACACAAGAATGGGGAGCAACCCACACCATATCCACTGTCCTAAAAAGGAACTGCCATAGTGCAACAGCAACTGGACAATGTAAAAATAGATAATCCGCACTAACCTCCATTTTACAAAATACATATTATTGGGTACATAGGTAGTAGGTACATCCCAAGCCTACTCTTCTAAATCATAACATTAGATTATTGATCCAAAAACCCCAACACAAAATTTGTAGCCAGAAATCAAAACCAACTTAGATACCCCCAAACAAAGCAGAGCATAAGTGCTTAGCAACCCTAAACAAAGTTCTTCAACCAACATATTTGATCACTCTAATCTTTTGACCAATACAGAATTTAATTTGTCTTTTCTCTTTTTCTGTGACAAATCAAGGCAAAATCTTTTGAAATGCAAAAATATGAAAGATTATGGTTATTATGCTCAAATCATATTTGTTATTATCCAAAGTCACCAAACCTCGCATTTGTTATTATGATCAAATCATTCAAGGTTCGATGTAATATCTTGTATGCCTTCAAAACCAATTCAAACAATATTTGACTTCATATATTTTCATTCAAAATGAAGAATGATGATAATAGCTCATAATAATAGTCTTCGCATTATACATTTATACATCATATTTTACTTGGAGTAGCGCTTAGGTCACAAAACTCATTTACAAAATCTAATTGATTCATGTAGCATAGGGCTACCTGCTCTTTCTTTATTAAAGGGTGGTGGGTGGTCAATACATGGAAAATTAAACCTCCATGTAGACCAACAATTGCAGGGGAGGTAGCTAGATCTACATCAGATAACGTGCTCGTTTACCTCATACTTTTCATTGCAAATTCAGAGTAAGTATAGTTACGTGTGTCACAAAAGGCACTTTCCTGTTAATTTGTTCATAGGTTAGCATGGCAAGAAAACACCAAAGAGATCCTTGTACTCAACACCTGACAACAGTAAAGTATGCTTTCAAGTAACTAGTCGAATATCTATTCTATAGGTTATTATTTGGTGGCACACTAATTTTAAATGTTATATGCATATCAGGTAAAATTGCAATTAATCATATTTATTTAGAAACAGAAAACCTGAAAATCATACAGCAACAGGTATCTAGAGTAGCACCTTTTCTCGGATAGAGACATTATTGTGCTTTATCACAAACATATTTCTTGATGAAAGGAGATTAACTTTCAAAATAAGAACAAGCACGTATCATAATAAACAGAAAACGTATATAACATAAGGCAACGCTATTGCTTCAGTAGCACAATAGTAGCAAGGTTTTTTTTTTTTTAAGTAAATATATTTTCATTGCTCAAAAAGGAAAAGGCCTTAGGCCAACACACAGAAGCATACACAAAAAAGGCAAGAGACGAGAAACAAAAATCAAGCCAAAAAACAAAATCTAAAAAATTCAAAATAGGGATTATTGAATGACTAAATGAACCCCAAAACCAAAGAAATAAAACCTTAAGGAGAATCTCGTTTAAGGGACCCAAGATTATGCACCACTCCATCAAAAACTTCTGTTGCTCTCCCACACCACCCGAAAAATGGAAAAAGGAACAAGGTTCCAAATCAGCCTTCTCATCATTATCCACAGAAGCGCCAAAACTTAAGGAGAATCTTGTTAATGGGAGGTGTTTCCAATCCCCCGCTTGGAAACACTACCCATCAGAAGCGCCAGCACCGACTTTGGCAGTACCTCCAAACAGCAAGAAAGTAAAGGACCACAACTCTCTCACAAAGGGGCAATGAATAAAGACGTGATTGACTGACTGTCATCACACTTGCATAAAGCATGCCGGTTGGGTAGACACCATCCTCTACTCATCATTATCCACAGTGAGACATTTGTCCTCACCAGCTGTCCATACAAAAAATGCCACCTTAGAAAGAAAGCCCTACACTTTCTTGCACGGGAAAGGCCACCCAGTCAACATACCTAACTTGCAACACTAGGGAGAGGTAGAAAGACTTAACTGAGAAAGCACCCTTGGGAAATGGGTTCCAGACCAAAGAATCTTATCTTACCCATGTGCAAGGAGCTTCCATAAAGTGTATCTGAAAAAGATGGCACACTTAAACTCTCAATCATGAAAATTTCTAACAAATACTGGATCCCAATGCATAGTATCCCCTTGCCACACCACAGTCACTCACTCGCCTGAAGCCACAGCAAATAATTCGGGAAATGAGACCTTAAGAGAGAAATCACCACACAACTTATCAAGCCAAATCTCACCTTGCTGCCATTTCCTCCCTTAAAGGCCACCCCTGTACAAAATCTGAAACCCACACATAATAGATTTCCAAAGCCCTGCACCATGAGAATCTCCTATCTCCCTAGTCCACCAGTCACCTTCTTCAATGCCATACTTCCTAGCAATAACAGATCTCCATAGACTATTGCCTTCTAAGGCAGACCTCCACAATTGTCATATGTAGTTAGAAAGAGCATCAAATGCATCAACAATAGGCTACGAGTAACTTCCACACTCAACATCATGTGTCCTTATGACGATATTAACTGAATTATATTCTGATACATTGCAAACATGGATACATAGACATTATTTTAATTCTGGTACATCCTTTTATATTATTAACACAAAAGCCTCAAACATTCAGTTATTAACAGGTGAGATGAGTTGGACCCCCGAAAAAAAAAAAAAAACCTATGAGGAAGATGACCTAGCTGTGGTTATTGTACAAGAGCTCAGAACCACTGTGGAAATTGCAGAGAATCAACAATACCAAAAAAGGTCAGAAAAATGAGCATGCCAGTCAAAAGCTACTGATGGTGTTAAATCCGGTGACTTGATTTCTAAAGCAGCCCCAGAAATAGACCTTACTAGAGATAAGGTGATGGCCTCCCAATGAGGTAAATCTCACCAGCTTTTACTGAAAGACTACACCTTGGAGTTCACAGTAGATAGTCCTCCCTCCAGCCCGGGATTTAGCTTTCTACCCCCTCGGTTTCAACACAATAGTACTCAGCCATTGAACAAAGAATAACCCAAGAAATCCTGCAACTAAGAAGGGCAGACCAAAGTAGTGCGCAACAAGACGGTTGATTAGATGATACATCTAGTTTTTTTTATGTTTGAGAATTATATTTAGAGATGTTCACTAGACTAAGAATGAAACCATGAAGAATAGTCAATTTATGTTTCTCCTTCCAAAATATTGGGTAGGTCTTTAAGATGTCTATCCAAATTCAAAGGAAGGACCAAATTGGTATAGGGTGCTCCATTCATCTCTAAGGCATGATATTATGTGTCAAAGAGCCAAACTTCAGCCCCAAAAGATTCAAAAAGACCCAAAAACCACACCAAAGTCCAAGAAAATCAGGAATAGCTAATATTATTCATATGAAAATAGAGTGGATTTCTTAAAATATGGATAGTAGGTCCACGATTCCATTAGAGCATATTGAGAAATTAGGATATGAGAATTATTTGGCATCAAATCAAAGTAATCCATAATATAGCAGTTCAGGTCAGGAAAATATCGGAAATAAGAATAATTCATAGGGAAGAAAAGCAAACAATGCAATCACACGTGTATATATATATAAAATAGCAGTGCATATTGAGAGAACATATACACACGTATGTGTGTGTGTTCGTTGTAGAATTTTTAGGAATTTTAGAATTTCATTTATTATTCCGGATCTCTAAAAGCATTTAGAATATTTGTTAATACTTCAAGAACCATTGAACTATACAGGATAAATCCAGGTTTTATTCGTCGATTAACAAGCCAGGAAATTTTTCAGAATTTCGCAATAGCATTAGAGAAAATGATGCAATATTAAACCCAAAATGCATCAACACAAAGAAGTTTTTCATAGAGGCCCTAACCTAGATTCTTCTCCTTATCACATGATGGAATCAATCATAGGCAAAGATGGAATAGAATTAACTGTCAAACAGAATTTGTAATATTTAACATTCATAAAGAAGATGAATCGGGACACTGATTAATTTCTCACTTTCCCCTTCTTTTCTTTTTCCGGTCATCTGCTTTTCCCTTTAGAGAAAAATTGAAAACAAATAAGATAAAGAAGAGAAAAGGATACATGGGAAGCTGAGAATGGGTTGAAAGTGAGCGTGCGCACAAGAGACAGACAGAGAGAGAGGGGGGGGGGGGCAACGGGTGGTGGAATGTGGAAATGACAACTTTGCCCTGTTTTCAAACATGGAAAAGATGGAAAATGGCGAGAAAACCACATTTGGCAGGGAACTTTCTTAAACTGTTCTTCAAAAAATTTCAAGACGGTGTGACTTTTAGAGTAGGGACACCTGGAGAGTGAATTTTTAGAAGGATGTTTGGTGCAGGGGTTGGACACTGGGGGCAACTCTCTATGCCATCGCTTGCGAGAAGGAGACTTTGGTTTCATATTATGTTGAGTGGAACAAGGGGTATATGAGTTGGAACCCGCTTTTTTCAGGAACTTCCATGATTAGAAACATGGGATAAAGCTAGATAGGGGGAGGGAGGATGTGATTGTGGTTGAAGAGATCTTCGAATGGAAGTTTCTTGACGAAGAATTGTTATTGCTTTTTTCATGTGCCCTCTAAAGGGGTCTTTTTTATGTGAATAGCTACGAGAGATAAGTGCTTAACTATCAAGCACCGCATCTATAGAAGGTGATATTAATATATCCCCAATAATAGTGGCAAGCCGATGGATAATCTTGTTCTCCATTGTTCTTTTGCTATTAGGTTATAGGGATTTCTTTTTGAGGTTATGGGGATTACTTAGGTGATTCCAAATAATCCAAGAATGGGGGTTCAAATCTATAGGAAGCAATGCAAATACCATTCAGAAAGTGGCACCCTTGCATCTTTTTTTGTATTTACGGAGAGCGGTGACTAGTAGGACTTTTTAGGATACAGAATTAAGTTGTATTTTTGTGAAAGAGATGTTTTGTAGTACTTTCTTTCTTCAGGTTTCTCTGTATTGGTTAGGAGGAAGCCCTTCTTTTTTGAATTTTTTGAAAACTTGAATGTTGTAATTTTTCTCTTTTGGTTTACATCCGGTATACCGTATACTTCGCTTTTGGCCTTTTTTTGTGAATGAAATATAATTTACTTTTCATAAATAAATAAATAAAAGAAAAGAAAATCCTATAAATATATCTTTTTCAGGAAGTGTTAAAAAGTTTTTCTCCAATTTTTCAAACTGAAAATCATTAAAAGAAAATTAAAAAAAAAAAAAAAACACTTGTTTTTAAGAATTTTCATCAGTTTCATATAAAAAGAGTGAAAACAGTTTTCAAAAACCATTTTCCAGAACTGAACCAAATGCACCCTTATAAATTTCAAATTAGATAATGATCCTTAAGACAGATACATACGAAGTTAATATTTATCAAAAGAAAAAAAATTCTGAAAGGAACAGAAATGTGGAAAGCTCTTTGGAGATGGAAAAGAAATAAGGGAATTAGCAGATGGGTTTCAGGTTCTACTGAAGGATAAAGACAGATAGTATTCATGAAGTGGGATGAAAAAACAGCTGCATCAGTGTGTGTTGACATAGTTATAACTTTTTCACATTTTAAATATATATATATATATAGGACCCACACAACCTAAATGATGATTTTTACTAAATATGATTGTGTGCTTTCTTAAAATTTACTCATCGCCACCTTCAACCATAAATTGTTCCATTGGGTTCCTCTACAAATGTGATAATCTGATCAAACTTACAAATATTTTATCACAAATTTATGTACTAACAAAACTTCTAGCTTAAAGACACCAATTTTTCAATTTTCAACACGAATTGAGTTTAATGGATGTTCCACAAAAGTACACAACAACCTAAGTTACTGATCAATCATAAGGAAAGGCTTTCTACAGAGATGGGGAAGTATATGGGTTGAGCCAATAATTAGACCGATCGCGTTTGGTTTGGTTGATACAAGAGATAGGTCATCAGATCAAAATCAAATAAAAAACCCATTTGAAAGCTCAACCATAATTAATTAAGACACTTAAACTTCGCTTGAGATTCGCTCATTCAACTTGGTAACAAGCTCCTGGCTTAGGCGCTCAGCTTATTTGCTTGACCATTGACCGCTTTTATAGAGGAGTAGGCAGAAGGTCCCTGTACCATGCACTACCCCCCTCAAATGCCCATATTAATGATGAAAGAGGGAGCTCCCCCACCTCAAGGCCCATAAAATAAATCCTTGAGGTCCTACAGCCCAAATACGACAAGCTTACTCTAGCAGAGCCCGGCCAGATTATATTTTGAGGCCTGACAATTGATTTCATAAGTACACATGTTGCTTATAAAAAATAAGAATGCATGTCAAACCAACTTTATTTGAGCTAGACGTAACCCATTTGAGCAACTCTTTTAACAACCATGCTCCAGATACAAGTTCAAGTTCAACTTGTGTAGACTATTGAACTAGCCTGAATGAGCTAAATAGGAACCAAGCTTGAACTGCCCTAAATGGGGTTATGACAAGAACACGCTTGTGGCATTCCTGCAACTTGTACATGTTGGTATCCAGAATCCACATCAATTACACTTGCAGGATTTAGCAAACATTTTACAGGACCGCACAGCAAAGCTTTTAAACCAATGTAATCATTAAAAACAGTAATATAGATGCACTACAGCTACGACACTAGTAATACCATTTAATGGACTTCACACAACAAAGAACTCATTTTAAAGTCACTAGATATTACTATTATGATCAATTTCCCAAGTCTGGGCACACATTATAGACAAATGAAGGCAAGCTAAAGAAGCATAAATACCATTTCCACTCATTGAATGGGATTGGTCTCCTGAGCTTGAAATGAATATACCCTACAGAAAAGAAAATAAAGAGAAGTGTGTGAAACACAAGTTACGCAACCCTAAACGATAGAAAATAATAAAGTATAAATACACTAATGACTAACCTCCCTTGGTTTCCCTCACAATTATATGGACCTCCCTCTGGTTTTTGAAATTACATGGACCTTCACCATCGAAGTTGTCAGCTAGACGGCGCTAATGAAAATAGTAAAATTAAATTTTTTCCTTTAATTATTTATATGCATTCAATTTTCTTTTTAAAACGACATAAATGTCCTCATCTTCATCACTATCCATCACCACTATCCATCATCACTAACCTACTACTTCCCACCACTATAAAAAAAAGTTTCATCACCATCACCTCTACAACTTAGACCACCATCGCCTCTACAACCATCATCACCCACCAACCACAAATCACCCCCCCAAAAAAATAAATAAATAAATAAAAAACACCACCATCTAATCCACCCATGCTTCCACCACCAACATCGTACCTACAGAAAAATTCACCTCCATCACCACCAAAGTTAAAACTTCAATCCAAATAGCCCCAAAGCCCTAATCCAAGTATCAAAGCACCATCCATTGCAATAATCCTCACTCAACACTCACAAGCACAAATTGATGTCAAGAACAAATCAAACCCAAATTTTACCAAAAATTGAAATTAATATTAAAAATTATCTCAAAGAAAGTATGGTTTGAAGTCTTAGTATCAAACATCGTCACATCTCAATCCAATGATACGACTTGGCATGAGATGAAACACAACGCTATGCATCAAAGAAAGCTAAAAAAATTCAAAAATAAATCACAGAAAAATTTTTATAACAAAAAGCACATTGGAACAATAAATTATGCAAAGCACGTAACCTAGAAAGCTAGAACGCACAATATGGTTCAAAATATCAAAATAAGCACCACTGCACTAATGCACTATAATAATACGAGGGTTTTAAAATCCAATGCAATCCAAAGGTACACAACGAAACTTTATGTCATAACATTTTCTCACTCTATATATATATATACACACAATACTGATCGGTTGCAGTCTGGACTGCAAGTAGACTGCACGGCCATTTGGCCGTGCTCCGGTGGTCGGTTCCAAATTCCGACCATCGGATATGATGCTCAGTCCCTGCATGCCACGCCTGCAAAAAATCATGCCGATCCGACAGTCGGAATTTTGTAAAACCAGCCTTAAGTAGACTGAAATTACCAAAGACTATATATAAATTTCATTTGTGTTTTAGGCAGGTTTTACAAAATTCCAACCGTCGGATCAGCATGATTTTTTGCAGGCGTGGCATGCAGGGAGTGAGCATCATATCCAACGGTCGGAATTTGGAACCGACAACCGGAGCACGGCCAAATGGCCGTGCAGTCCGGACTGCAACCGATCAGTGTATATATATATATATAAAATATTTTTGTACAAATTTATATTTGTAATTTTTTCATAATAAAGGACATGGATGGTGAATATTAGCTTATTTGAATAAAAGAAATAAAAGAGTTTAGGAGACTTTATATAAATAAAAAATGGGTCATAAATCATAGAAATATTTTCAACTATTAATAAAAGATACAAAATAGGTTATAGTAAAAATAATAGAAGTGTTGAGCAATTTTCATAAACAAAAAAAAAATAAAAAATAAAAAATATTTAATGAGGGTTGTCTCCCTACTACAGTTGTTTATAAATCATACATAGATATAAAGGTTACGCCTTAAAAACAATAAAAGATATTATAAGATACACTAAGTGCTTTTAACCAACAAGAGAGAGAGAGAGGGAGCGACATCGGAACTCAGTAATAACATCAGCAAAGAAGAAACCGTGGTAATAGCAATATCCTCCTCTTCCTCCACCCCAAGTTCCCACCCCCTCACTTATTCTCTCTCTTGACATCTTCTAGGCCAAGATGAGTATTTTTTATATAATCCTTGAATTGTGTAAGTATCTTGTCTCAAGCCCACCCAAGACTAAGTCAACTAGAGCATTACAACTTTGTATCGCCAAAAACATTGAATCATGAGTGATATAGTCAGAAAAAAGCAACTGTGAGAGAGAGAGAGAGAGAAATAGATGTATCGCACCAAAGAGAGAAGACCAAGAAAAAGACGGGATTAGAAAGAGAAATCAGTGATTGGGGATGGTGATGGTGATAGAGGTGGTAGCAGCGATGATGAGGGGTAAGTAGGTGGGGATGGTGGGGATGGTGGGGGTAGTGAGCATTGGTGGATGGTAGAGCGCTATATTACACGAACTCTTCGCTTCACCCCGAAGTACCCGCACTCGATACTTGGATAAGTATAAGGGTACTCTAACCGAAAACTTCAAAATAGTGGAAAATCTTTGAAAAATAGACGAATCCGACACTTGGACATGTACCCGCACCCGACACTCGTTCACGAGTCCATGTAACAAAGGTAGAGGGGGTGGTGATGCATGGTGGATGGTGGATAGGTGGTTGCCGCAGGTGATGGTGGTGGAGGTGAAGGGTTGGTTGTGACGGGTGGTAGTGGTGGTGGTTGAGGGTGCTAATGGATGGGTGGTAGTGGTGGCACTCATGATAGATAGATGGTGGGTGATGGGTGGTAGTGGTAATGCATAATTCAAAGTCTTCAATTGC
>JAESVK010001096.1:519389-547043 GCA_017140935.1 Hamamelis virginiana
CCCAAAAAAAAAAAAGAAAAATAATAATAATACTAATAATAACAATAATAATAATGAGAAGAAAAACATATTAGAATTATAAATTAAGCAAAACACATAATATGTCCCAAAACATCAAAATAGGCACCAACACGCTAGTTTTACCAAAAACAAATAATATTTAGATTTTAAATACCAAAAACAATCTAAAAGTACATAAATAAGCATGAATTTTTTGTTATATGCGTATGTGTGCATTATGGATATGTATGTTTACATACATCATTTTTTTAATGTGATTTTATATTTGTAATTTTTCTTTTTTGGATCAATTAGAATAGAAGTAACAAAAGAATTAGGATTAAATATATAACTAAGAAACGGATTATAAATTCTAAATTTTAAAAAAGGGCATGACTATTAATGAAAGATACAAAATAATTTTTGGTATAAATAATATACGTGTTGGGCAATTTTCATAGATAAAATAAATAAATATTAAAAGGTCGCCTCCTTAAAAAATAATGACAGCAGCAGTTAGTTTAGAAATTAAGCATATATTTTGTAACTTATAAGAAACTCTAGTTTAGAAACTAAGCAAATATCTTGTCTTCTTCAACCAACTTATGGGCGAGAGAGAGAGAGTGGGGTTTCATACCCCCCTTTTATCAAAATCTCATCTCCCCTAACTCCTCCAAGATGAGGTATTTCCTAGTTATTGTTGACTCATGTCAATATCTCAAATCGTCCAAGATACCAAGCTGACTCGTACTTCAAACCACCAACAGATGATGGATGGGTGTGGTGGCATTGATATTGGGTGGCGGTATTGGTGGTAATGATGGGTGGTGGCGGTGGTAATGGTAGCCAAGATGGAGATTATAGGGGTGGTTTTAAGGTGATGATGATGGGTGGTGGTGAGAGAGATCGCTAGTGCTAACATGGCAAGATGGGATGCTGTAGCTAGATGAGAATGGCTAATTTTTCATTTAAAATTTTAGTCTGACATCATCAATTTCCATCACTATCAATAACAGACAAGTGACGAAGGTGAGGTCCGTGTAACTGACAACAGAAGCCCAATAAGGTGCAGCGTAATTTCAAAAATGAGAGGGTGTTTGTGTAATTGTCCAGAAGGGGAGGGGGGGAGTCCATGTATTTTAGCAAAGAAAAAATATCAAAACACATATACCAAGAGGATAATAGATCAAACCTGCTGACGCGCTCGCTGAAGCTCTTGCTCAAGTTGGGTCAGCTTCAGCCGGCTACTCTCGAGCTGTTGTACATAGGCCTAAGGACAAACAGGGAGAAAAAATGCATTCATGAATACAAATATACAATAGTTATTACTTATTAGCAACACTGTCTTCTTTTTGTAAACAGAAAGGCTAAGACAACAGAATAAGCTGCATCAACAGATATGCCATCTGTCCATTGCAATCTCATTTTGGGCAATATAACAGTGAAAAGGATGTTCGAAGGGAAATAAAATTCAAACTTCAAAGCATAAGAGGGCCTACTTTTTTCCTCAAACGGCTTTTTCTGGCAGCTTCACGATTTTGAGCGAGCCTGCGTAATGTCTGCAAAATAATTATAAATAAATAAAAATTAAAAATATTATCACACTGTACTAAGATTACATGAATATGACAAGTTTAAACTATGTTACCTTCTGGTCCCCAGATTTTTCTTTTGATCTATCACTGGAATCGGAGGCTACAATAGCATTTGATTGACCCATTTCAAACTGCACATGGAAAGCATTGGTTTGATACACCAGGAAAATTCGCAAGTACCCAAATCTTGCAATAGAGAACAGAAAATTCTTTATGTGAAAAATGTTTCTTGGAATGGTAACAATGACAGTAATCGGAACCTTAAAAAACAAAGCAATAAATAAAGCTGCAACATAATAAAGCATAGATGAATAAAATAAAATCTGAAAATGTAGAACATTTAGAACTAATATGTTAAATGATGAAAGTCAGTGATTTACCCTTTGATTCTTTTCATCTGTGTCCACATCTGTTGAGGTATCAGTCCTAGGACTGGCATCTGCCATATTGGACTCTGCCCAGTTCTCACGATGACCACCAGATACAGAAACCAGATTTGCTTGCACTTCTTTTTGTAGTGGTAACGTCTGAGTCCCCAAAATAGCAGCAGAAATATTTATATCTGAGGAAGCAAGAGACTGAATTCCACAAGAGGTGAGGGATGGAAGAAGTGTATGGGGAGGGGTGGGGAGAGAGAGAGAGAGAGAGAGACTGAGAATTTTTTTAACTTTTCTAACTTAGAAGCATACAAATATAAAGGAAGGATAAAGATTCACCTTATTTAAAGTGCCAAATTGGAGGTCAGTACCTACTGGCTGGTTACTTGACTTTATTGAATTAAATATAGGATCTAAAAGACAGCAAATTGAACACGGGAAAATGAGTCAGAATCTGGTCCCAGACCACAAAGAGAGGAACAACCACCTATGAACTAACACATCATTCTTCATTTTCAAACAGAAGAAAAAAAAAGAAAGAAAGAAAGAAAGACTCAAAATTCAAGGAAAAAGAATAAATAACATTTAACAATACAGGATCACATAGATGAGTAAGCAATGCAAACCAAAGTAAATATATAATGTTAAATCACTATACCAGTACCTTGTAATAAAATACTATAATATATGTGCACAAAGATGTTAAGCCATAGAAAATTCAAGGGGTAAATCACCAAGAAAGTTATATTTAAAAGATTATTTAAAAGGGTAGTATGGAGGATTAAGGACACAATACTCAGGTGCACTACAACTGAGAAGGCAATAGGAACACTAAATTATCATCATGAATTCAGTAGGCAACATTGATAATATACATTATATTAACTTCCTAAGTAGTTTAAACAAACCGACAAACATCCATTAAGCTAGTAATTGAATGAGCACCAAATACAAAAACCAAGATTTCAAATACATACTTCTACTAAGGTCAACAGCATCCTCTATACGAAATCCCAGAGATTGCTCGAGTGCCCCAAAGTCTGATATTCTAGAAGAGCGAATGGTGTTTCCCTCTGTGCCACTGAAACCCATAAGTCATCAAAACCATTAAGTACCAAAACTTACAAATGCACTACAAAGTCCTTAAATCTATATTCCATAGTCAGAAAGGAAAAAATTGAAAAGGTAAACTCATAACAAAAAACAATCCATCTGTAGAAATAAGTGTTCCTTCTTAATACAAATATAAGTATTCATTTCATAATTTGTATATCTTCACAACTGTTTTGAAATCTGACAAGTAGGAAAAAATGACAGTTCATTCAAGTATTGAACTATTTCCAAATTTGAACCAACTATAGCCATATTCCTAAGAAATATTGGGACTAGAAATCAATCATGCTCTCATAGACTTATACAGATTTCAAGGAAAGATATTCATAATCTTAAAACTTATACTAACAAGGAAATAATCTGCAATGAACAAAAGCAGAGAAGAGAGTCGCCACCAACATGCTCTAATACAATCACTTCTATTGTATTTGTGTTCCAATTGATTCAGACGATACATTAATGTGCAAATCTGGAGAATATTAGGATGTAAGCAATTCTGCTATACAATTGGACGGTATCATCATATATGGAGGACAAACTTAACCTCCTCTAAATGATACAGCATAATCATTACAGTAGTTTAACTTCATTCTTTCCTAATTATTGTCACAATATGTTGATAATATATAACACAAGACTATAATCATTACAACATCCCCCCTTCCCAAACATCATTGTTCCATTCTACCTGTAAAACTTACATAAAACATTGGACACATTTATACGCCATTCAAAAAATTCAACCTTACGGACTTTTTTGTTTGTCTACAGAAGGGTATCCCAACCTTTGGTCAGACTATTCTTCTCGGCCCTATCCCAGGTACCACATCAGGAGGGAGCAGATACAAGTTGCGGGAAGTCAAAACCAGTCCTCCTCTTCACAAGAAGGTGTTTTCGACCAACTAACCCAACAGGTGGGTGTCAACCTTACAGATGATTCCAGTAAAAGAATAAGCAATGAGTTGTCTCCTATCCTAAAAGCATCATGCAAACAAAAGGGGGGAAAAAAATTCTTTTTGTGTTAGTTTGGTTTCATAAAGACTGAACACTCGCTTAAAACAAACCAAATAGCTGTATTAGGCTCAGTTAATTGGAGCCTCACAATAGTAAAAACTCTTTAGAATTTAACTTCTAATTTCTATCCTTCCCAAGATTTTCTCAGAGGCGGAACAAGTAAACTGAGCATAAGGTTTAATTTATACAGAATACAAACATTCCTCCAAAATGACCAAAAATGTATTTTCCATAAACACATCTATCACATGGCAAATACTTCAATATAAATATTCAACCAACTAATAAATCACCCAAACAGGAAATTCATCTACAAGAGATCATTGAAGAGAGCCATTACAAATAAAAGCACAATTGCTGCCTAAACAACCTAAATGACGAGACCATAAAAGCTGCACAGAAACTCCAACCATAGAAAAAAAAATGCCGAGAAAGCTGTTTAGAATTAGAAAATTACATGGGATTGGAAATGGGGATCGTAGGAACGAAGCTCGGCATCCCCGCCGTTACTTGCTTATCATCTTCTGCATCAACCTTCAGTGTTCTACTACCCATAAATACCATTATCAGCACCACCACTTTTATCCCCAAAAATAAAACCAAAAAAAAAAGGAACCCAAAAATGAAAAGCCCTTTGGAACCCTTCAAAATATCTAAACAGCGCCTTAATCACCCCAAGCAGAACAAAAAACTCAAGAAGAAAAACCCTTTGAATAAACCCTTCAAAATAACAAAATACCAAGTACCCAGAAACTCCTAAATCACAAACTATAACCGCCTCTTAAACCAGGCCCAGAAGTATCACTTCATCACCTCCAATTCAGTATAATTACCGAAAAATCACAACTCACAAAGTACAGACAACAATAATCATAAGCCCAAATCCAAACCCAAATCAAACAGAAACAAAATAAACCTTCAGAACCAATAAAATTGCCAAAAAAACACTCACAAACAGAAAACCACAAGACCCGATAAACCCTGAGTCCTTCCAACACTCAATCCACCAAAATCACCAGTTTTTCTTCAAACTTTCATACCAAATAAAAAACCCTAAAACAAACCTTAAAAACCTTTAAAGATAGACCCTTGAATTTAAAGTTAAAAAAAAAAAAAACTAGCTCACCATGAAAACACTGACTTTGCGCGAATTGAGCAACACCCAGAAGCTGAATTATAGAGAACAAGAGAAAACCCTAAGAAGTGAAGCTTTTGAGGATCAAAATGGCAACTTTTTGACTTTGGCTAGTTGAGTGTATGAGTTGGTATGTACATGTGTGTGTGTGTGTATTAATTAATAATAATATATATACATGAATTTTCTCCCTCTAACTCTGCAAAATTTCAACAGACCCACCTTGAATTTTGAGCTTTATTCTTTAAAGGGTAAGTGCGAGAGAGAGAGGAAGCAGTAGGAGGAAGAAGCGTGACGTTCAGATCATTCCAATCTCCACCATACGTCCTTTTCTAGTGAAACTTTTTTCCCATTTTTCAAAGCCACCATTTTTTAATATTCTTTTCCTTTCCTACAATTTTCCACTGCCATTTTCTTTTTATAAGCTTTTTCACTGCTTTGACATGTAGTTGTTTTGGTTTTTTTTGTGTGGAAGTATCGCGACTACCCCTTCAAGTTTCCACTATTATCATTAAACTCCTTGTAACGTAAGGCCATGGCTATAAGCTGGAAGTTTCCAGCAATAACACCGAGCTCCCTGTCTTCCTCTATCTTCTCATTTTTAAAAAGCCCGATACAGTCAGCTATGTTTACATAACTTATATCAATACAAAAGTCATGAATAATTGTGTGATGTATGTTTTAAAAAAATTATTATTGAATTAAATATTATATTTATGAATGTCATACATGCTAAAATTATAGTTATGAAAAATTGTAGCCATTAAAAATTATTATAATTTTTTTAAATGACATTTTTTAAAAATCGACTGTTTGATTACCATAAATTTTGGTATGCATGATATGCATAAGTACATTATCTAATCCAACAATCAGTTTTTCAAAATATGAATTACACAATTATCTATACCTAGCATGCATGCCTGACTTGATCATTTCTGCTCATTTCTAATTTATCTCCTTGCAGTATTAGTATTTTGTTCCACTTTTTTCTAAAATAAAATATATAAAAAATACTTCTTAAATTACATGAAGTTATTTTCTTTGTCTATCATCCCACAAATACAAATTCGAATTCATGGTGGAAATTTTAAGTTTTTAAAAATTAATGGAACTTGGGCTACTCATTTGATAAAATTCGTAAAATTTGTAATTTTTAAAAATGTCTCAACTTTAGTGAAATGGGTGAATTTAAATTATCTTTTACAAGTAGAATTACCAATTCTCATTTCCCACGTTTCTTAATTTTAAAATATTACATTCAAAATCTATTTTTCTTCAAAAGGCTATAACCTATAATGATTAGTTGAAACTTAAAAATAATTGTCAAACTTTCAATGACACTCTTGCCATTTTCTAAAAAGTAACTTGGTCAAAATATGTAATTTTTTTGCTTTGAATAACTTGAAATAACAAGAACGATACGATTTTGGATCAACCATTTTTTTTTTTGTTTAATACAAAGAATCCGTTAAAATAAAAAATTGAAATTTTAAGACCATCCAAACACCAATCTTCTTAAAATTATTATGAGTTCAAATTCTTGATAGTGTACAATTAATTAAACTCTCAACAAACAAACATGTCCTAAAGAAAAGTCACTTTAATGAGTCAATTACAATTTTTATTAGGGTGATTTTATTACCACACACCCATATTTCTATTGTCACCCACCAATTAATAAAAAAAATTATTTTACTATTGTACCTGCATGTAAATTTACTATTAAGGGTAATATTAGATAAATAAAATAAATCATATTATTTTCTGCACCCACCTTCTCCTTCCCACATTCATATCTTTTCCATGAACTCTACACTCACAGACCTTTGCACTCTCGTATAATTTTTTGAAAATTTTAACAAAAAATGCGTTTATTGATCAATGAACAGTGAAGCAGTCGTGTGGGATGATTCTAACAATGAAAATGTACATTTTTTTTAAGTATGATTCTCTTTTTTTAGTTGTTTTAATTTTAAGTTTGTGTTTTTGTTCAGCCCTGCGATATTAAACATCAATCAATGTTCAGATAGAGGTAATTAAACATATCACTGTGTTCAGTTACCCCAACCGAACATATAAAAATATTCAACAATGAGTGTTGAACATTACAAAATATTCAGTAGGTACTAGTACAATATCATCATATGTTCCAAACATATAAGAATATTTAACCCATTTGTGGGATGAATTGCGAAATGGTTGGACTTCTCTCTTCGTGGAGTAAAGAAAACAAGCTCCTCTTTGGATGGAAATAAAAAAATATATATATATATTTGGGACTTTTTGGTATTATGTGGGTATAAAAAATAAATATTTGTTATAAGGTTGGTTGACTTGGGGTTAGTTTGGGTATTTCAAATGGTGCAGGTAGCAAAAATTATATTTTAAAATTGAGTGGGACTATTTACAGCCCACCTTTTACTAAACGCAACTCATTTTCTAAATACAACCCACTCATTTATATTTTTACTAAAGGTAGCATAATAAAATTTTAATTAATATACCAATTTTACCCTTTACTAAATACAACCCATCACATAACAGAAATACTATAAGCAACCCATATTACCCCCAACACCATATTACTCTAACACCAAACCTAAAACATATTACCCCAAATACTTTTGTCTTAGGATTGTTTGTATATTATTGGTAAACATTATATTTGGATTAAACATGCTTCACAATATGAAAAGTAGCACTCTATAACCATTATAGTGTGATGATGTTACGAAAAAAAAAATTCATATTTCGATCGGAAAATAGAAAAAAAAATATTTGTGTTCATGTTCGCATTCGGCCTGGTAAGTCCGAATGTGAAGCTTTAGTATTCGTAGACTAATACCGAATATGAAACTTTAATATTCGGTAAGCTAATGCCAAATATGTAAGTTTAATATTCGGCAATTACATGATTTTTGGCGTCGGGAACATAAATAAGTATAGTATCTAATCCAATGATCAATTTCTCAGAGTATGCATTACACAACAATCTATGAACTTCACATGGATATAAATTTATATCCACATATGCGGACTAGATAACAATCCTTAGTTTGTTTTCATGTATATACGGATTACATAAGTAACTAAATCCGTCAACTTCCCCCATACTAATTAAACCTAAATCTCTCATTCATGAAATACAAGTATAGCTCTCCTTGTCTAATTGTCCTAGAAAGGTAAAAAAAAATAAAAAATAAATAACTTTTATAAAAGCCACAAAAGGAAACTAAACTTTATGCCAAAAATATTTTATACTAAAGAATTTGAGTCAAAGCAACAAAACATTAATTTGGATATCTTTTAAAAGTGTTTTCATTAATGTGGATCAAATCATTAATTTGTCTCTACTACCGTCTATCTTGACTTGTTTGAATTTAAATTGAAAATGATATAGTATATATATAGGTCAGATTCTGGATATTACTCTAACACACAATTTGACACACGATTTATAAAATCCAACGTAAGATAAGTATTTTGACAAGTTCACTGTTTGATTAGATATTCTACTTATATACATTATGTATGCCAAAAATTATACTGATTCAACGGTTGATTTTTTAGAAATTCAACTATGAAAAATTGCGACAGTTTCACATAGTTTTTTACGGTGTATTTTGAAACTGTGATATTTTTAAAAAGCAACTATTGGATCAATGTAATTTTTGATATATATGATGTGTATAAATAAAATATCTAATCCAACGTTAATTTATCAAAATACTTGTCCCATATCAGGTTTTACGAACCGCGTATCAAACCGCATGTAAGAATAATGCGTCAAGGAACCTGACTCATATATATATATATATATATATATATATAATTTTCGATCAAATCATTTGTATTCCTCATGAGACGAGGTTTTGAGTTATATTCCTATGAATGAGAATTGACTTATTTGTTACTTCCCTTTCTCCTCCACTAATGACTAATCAATAACCTACTTATGTATCTCGATAAAAAAAAATCAAAAATAAAAAAATCAAATCATTTCTAACTTTTTCTTATTATTTTATTAAGTTGAATTTAAATATTTATTCAAATTTGATTTTACCAATTAATGAAATTCTAATAACATGAATAAAATTTAATAAAGTTTCCCAAGCTAGTCAAACTTATGGGGGTTAGGTGAGGAACATCGGAAGAATTATAAGGAGAGGTGAATGAAATATTAGAAACTATGAGGAGGTTTTTGATATTTAAACTTTTGTTCTGCTTCCATTCCAAGTGGGTAAATTAAACAATTTCAGCTAACTTTATTGACCAAAAAAAAAAACACTTTCAGCACAGACCAGAATAGTCAAAAACTCAAATCTTGGTGGGCACGTATCCATGGGAAAGGGGTAGTTTTGTGAATAAAGTCAATCTGAGGGTTTTTCTCATATAATTAAAAAACGTTCGAAAAATATTTTAAATTAATTAGTGGCTTTTAATTTTCCTGCGCCGCCTGCTGTGGAGTTCGCAGAAGTTCTTAGCACTGAAATGACTATAATGCCCTCTTTAGTGGAAGTCAACAATAATATTCTATAGCAGCGGTAGCTGGATTTACAGGAGACCCAAAGACCAAGAATGGTTTTTTTAAAAAATAAAATATTTAATAAAGGATCTACTCGCGTCTGGTAATCTGGATCTTCTGTTCGGACTTGGATATACTTGAGTGATTTGATTTGTCATGATTTTAATGCTCTATTTTTTACATGAATAATGTGTAGATGATCTAGATCATGACACATCATCCAATCACAAAGCAAACTCAAGCAAAGGATTGCAATAAATTTTATAATTTATTCGAGTCAACAAAAGGTAATCTAGAATATTATTTAATTAATGCCTATTTTAAACATAATTATTTTTATGTTCTTTTATAATTAGAGTTAAGACACTAATTTTGGGCATAGATCACACGTTAATTATATCAAATATGTTGGGCCGAGTGAAAAATGAAAAAATATTAAAATGGGTGATTGAATAATATTTTTGAAAGGCAGCAAAAAATTTGTTATTAATATCCATTTTCCTATTAGTGAATAAAGTCAATCATTTTTGTTTTTATATCGTGAGTTGTGACACAAAACCCGCTATCAACTTCTATTTTATCTAGATTTAAAATTTGAATTTTTTTTTCTCTTTATATTCCTCATAATACCAAAAATAATTATAATCCCAACCAAACCTAGAATCAATATTTATGTCCTCCCCACAAAGATTTTCATGTTCAAATATAAACAAACATGGTGGAAGAGTTGGATAATATTTGGTTTATTTGATCATGATTGTTTAACAAAAGTAACATTATGTATCAATGATTATAAATAGTTTTTAAGGTATATGCAATGAATCTGCTTTTATCTATTCAACCAAAAGAATTCAGACAACTCTCTCTCTCTCTCTCTCCACACTTGGCACTTTCCCTCACTCTCTCTCTCTCTCTCTACAAAATATGGGTGGTTAGTGGGCCCACAAACAAGAAGGCAATAACAAAAAAAAAAAAAAATTTCTTAATAAATCCCTAGTCCTCTTGATATCTGTACCTTCATTTCATTAATCATCAATAGGGTCCATGTAACAACATCTTGGTGAGATATTTTACTGTACATCAAATGTGCCTAATTTATCGCTCCTCATTAATGTTCTTATAAGAATCTATCACATAAGTGAATCTCAAACTTAACAGTTTGGTTGAAGATGGAGATAGCATAATTGAGATTGGAAAAGAGGGTGTGGCAATAGGAGATCATGACAAGTTTGAAGAAAAGTGAGTTGGAGCAATCGAGATTGACTATGTAAGGGTTAAGAAGGTGAGAAGATGTCAGGTGGGTGTAAAAAAAAATTTATCTTCGTTTAATTATGTAATATTGTCTTTAATAGTAATTTTATTACAGGTAAAATTGTAAAAAATAATTCATTAATTAGTAAGTGTAGAAAGCAATTTTGTGGTACAAATAAAATCATCCATGACTAAAGACTTATGTACTTAACCATAAATAAATAAATAGAAAAAACACATATCACCTACTTGAAAATGACACTTCTTTGTGGTACTCATTTCAAAGTGATAGAATGATGCTGTTAATAATATTAAAAAAGTAAATAAAAGTAAACTTTTAATAAAAGTTAAATTTTTTTTAACTATTTAATAAAAGTTATCACCTATTTAATAAAAGTTAATTTTTAACTATTTAATGCTGTTAATAATATCACCTATTTTTTTTCCCTTTCAATGGGCAAGTTCTAGACTTGAGAGAAACTATTTAATAAAAGTAATTTACAGCGTCACGTGATGAACAACTCCGCTTAATGGTTGATAATTCAATAATTTTTTTTTAAAATTTCATTCTCATTAATTATGTCTGTACATTTATTTAATGTATATATTTTTAAGTTGTGAACAACTCCACTTAATGATAGGTAATTCAATAATTTCTTATAGATTTCATTCTTAATTAATTGCGTGTGTGCATTTATTTAATGTTTTTATCTTTTTTATAAATATATTCAAAATTCTAAAAAAATATCTTAAACTTTACTTCCATTTTTATTATCTTATATTCAATGGTGCCTTCACTTGTGATGTCAGTGTTAGCATTTTGTTATACTGACATAACATTTTGATGTTAATACAATGTTAGGTCATCATTGATCACTTTAGCTTTCATGTCAAGTAATAAAAAGAATAAAAAAAAGTGACTATGAAAATAATAGGACTAGCACTCTAAATCCAGTAATCCACCATCACATTTACCATCTCCACCATATTAATTACTTAATGCGACATTGGATATTATATGTCACGATAGTTGTGATCTTATACCATTATGCTAATATGACAATTGATATAACATGTTGTGTTAATTATTATATTTATTTGTGCCGACATGACACTGTAGTATGAATATCATATTACACCGCATGATGGTTTGCAAATGATAAATCCTACAGACACGATCACACGATCCCTTTTTATCATTTCCATCTTATTGTATTAATACCATCCGCCTTATGAAACGCAGGATGTACGTATCGTTTCGATTCTCAATATATCATTCTCCACAGCTAGATTTCCTCAAATATATGACATGTCATCGTCTCCAAATAATCCAAGAAAAGGCAAGTAGGATACTACCCAAGCAGATGATCCTAACACACAAAAATTTGATATTTATGTCATTTGGTACCATTTAACGTGCCAAATTTTGATATTGGCACATTAAATGACACTAATATATTGGAGATGCTCTAATAAGTGGATATTGATATACTTTCATGTTCACAAACTCGAAATTTATCATTTAAAAATAGGGATACATTTAAAATCTAGGTATGCTCTCCACTAATATTTGAATTCAAGTCAATCTTTAGAGACGAGGAGATTGCTTACTAATTTTTTTTTATCTAATTTGATTATGGAATCTCCACCCCATGAGTCGATCAAAGATAAATGAGATTTAAGAAGAGCATCTCGAATGGGGAGCTCTCATATTGACATGTCAAATGACATGAATACATTGGAGATGCTCTAATTAGTGTATATTGATATATTTCCATGTTTATAACTCAGAATTTTTTATTTAAAAATAGGGATATATTTAAGATATAGGTCTATTCTCCATAATGTTTGAGTTTAATTTAATCTTTAAAGATAGACGAGACTGCTCACTAATTTATTCTATCTAATTTGATTTAAAATCTCTACGCGTTGAGTAGATCAGAAATAAATCAGGCTTAAGAAGAGCATTTCCAATGAAAGCTTCCATATTTGACAAATTGGGCTAGCTGCAACGAATTTTATATTGGACTATTTTGGATAAAATGACTTTATTAGAGTCTAGCTAGTTGTGCAAGTTTTGTGTGCGTGTTATGAAGGAAAAGCTCTTACTTGAAATTCACAGCAGAGGAGTGAAGGTTCACATTCCAACCATCCATATCTGCTTTGTCACCTCCACTGAAGCTTCTAGAATCTCGAAGCTTATATCTCCATTATTTTTCCGTAGGCATCTCTGAATTTACGAAGAATTTGAACCAGACCCATTAAAGATGTTTATAAAAAGCTTTCAATGGAGCTTTATCCCAAGAGATCTCGCCACGAAAACAGTGGGTCTTCAAGCAAAGAAATGGAGGCGGTTATGGGTCTCTTGAATGCAGAAGATTCAACACCTCAGACGGTTGCTCATTTGGATCTTCTTGCAAATTTCTATAGTTGTCAGCTGGTAATTTGCCTTTTTCCTTATTATAGCTTGCATTTTTTGGTTGCCAACAAACTGGCTGGAAAAGTAAAGAGAAAGGACGATTGAAACTTTACATTTTCCATTATTTTCAGTTCCAAGAAAACGAAAAAGTCAACTCAGCTAGTTTTCTATCCAATCAATGTGTTAGGTTAAAGGTAAAACACTGAAAAATATAGGGCTTTAAATTTTCTATTCACTTCAGTTTTCTTGGCAATTAAACAAAGCCTTAATTCCTTGTACGGGTTCTCCCTCTCTCTCTCTCTCTCTCTCTCTCTCTCTCTCTATATATATATATATATATATATTTGAATGGTAGATTGGTGCATGGAAATGAGATGAATGAGCTATTGCTGATAATGGGGTGTAATGACGGGATTAGTCATATTGGCTACTGCAATTGTGTGTCCCACAACCTCCCCCTTCCTTTTTTTTATTTGGTGGCGGGGGTTTGTTTGCTTTCTGTTTTAATTTGGATCATATAAACTTGAATTCATTTTTAATGTTATTTATTTTTGTTTTGTTAGTCTACTTATTTTTTTTTTATCCTGTCAGTTGGACACTATTTGAAAAGGCACAGTAACCATGAACTTGTGTAGCCTAAGTGTCAATTCGATTTCACTGTGGGGTCCTTGCAGCTGATGGCCTAGAAAAAGTTCTCAGGTTCAGGCTCATTGAACCACGTTGGTACCTATTTGTAGTATTGGGGAGGATTGTCATAGGGGCAGGTTTCTATTGTTGGGCAAAAAGGGAGAGGGGGTGGGGGGGCTTGTTCCTTGGGATGGACCTTATTAGTTATACCAGATATTGATGAATTGAACCAACCTAGTGTTTATAATGTGACAACATAGTGAGAAAGTAAGCAAAAATAAAGATTTGAGTATTTGACAAGAGGTTTCTTACTCAGGATATTTATGGAAAGACTCAGAGAGAAGTAGATTATACTTATTTGGTATTTTCTTGATTTGCAGGGGTATGTGATAAGGTCCCCAGAGAGATCAAATACTGGGGTTTATAAAGGAAAGGAGCATGAAATGGATATATCAATGTGGTTAATGGTATGCATGATGAAACGAGAGCGAGAGCGAGAGGTGCTACTTGTCCTAATAGGCTTGTAACAAGTGTTGACATTGAATGGCATCCTTTTGCTTGGGTTATGGATAAAATAAATGAGAATACAACAGAGCTCCACCCACCTTAGTTACTGCATGGTCAGTGACAACACAGTTTTAGTTTATGTCAGTGGGTTAAAAGCATACACCAAGACACCAAGACACCAAGTTTGAATTATTAAGTGATGCCTAAGAATCGAGAGGATCTTGGTTAAGCATAAACAAGACATGTATGGACAATATTAGGAGTGAAAACAAAGAGATGGTGAAAAATTGATGGCATAGAGCTATCTAAGAGTCATCATTTCTTTCTCTTGGTTCAATCTTCCTTATAAATGAGGAGATGGAAGAAGATGCTTCATATAGCATAATTGCGGGATGTATGAAGTAGAGAAGTGCTTCTCAGATGTTACCTGATATAAATGTATCTATCCAGTTACATATTTATCATTTATAATAGAGGGCCATATGGGTTGCATATATGTGCACATTTTTGTTAGGATTTGGGGCTGAGATGGTTTTTCCCCCAATGAAATAAAAACCCCAAGTCAATTAGAAACTAATAATTAGTTTTTGGTTGGGATGTTGGAAAAACACAGGGGATGGCAAAGGATAGTAGGCAGATTATTTGTGGTTTACAAAGAAGGAAGAAAACAACTATAGGTTGTGTGGCTGTGGGTAACTTGGGTATTAAAAGGGTACTTTTCTAATAAAAAGTTTTTTCACTTATACAAACTTTTATTTTACCTTTTTTATTAAAACAACGCCGTTTTACTAAATTATTGTCATAAACGATGTTGTGAAATATCATAATCTTTAGTGACAAATAAGGTGAGCATTTTTAAAAAAGGGGATTATATTTTTTAATTTGATTTTATCAAATAATTATGAGAATCTAATTAATTCAATTCGCAAAGGCTTGTAATTTTTTTTAAAAATAAAATAGGGACCTAGGAGCTAGAGAGAGAGCCATGAATGAGTGGACTGAGAGAGAAAGACGAGGCACGATGAAAGGGAGAGAGAGAGAGAGAGAAGAACTAAGCTAGAGAGTGAAATTTAATTACTTTTTTTTAAAAAAAATTTGTTTTTTAAATAAATATGGGTTCATATTTATTTTAAAAATTATAATTGTTTAAAATTTATAATCAATTAATTGAAACTTATAAAATATTATTTATAAAATTCTAAATCATCACTTTTAACAAAGGGCATGGTGATCAGCTCTAAAAGTGATGCATAATTTTTTAAACTAATTTGTTTATAATTTTATTATAATTATGATTTTATGTAATTATAATTTTTAGATGTGACCAGTCATCTTTAGTAACCCCCCACCATGTTGATGTTGATTAGCTCTTTGGAAAAAAAGAAAAAAAAAATCACCAGAATTGAAGAGGAGCACGTTTTGTTTCTTTGAATAACTTGAAAATAGAGTACCATCTTGCTCTCACTTACATCCACTGTCTTTTTTGCGTGCATTTTCTCTTATCCATATTTAATTTCTTTTAATCCAAATGGGCAAACAGCTAGGGGCCTGTTGGGAACTTTGAAAACTGGGTCTAGCGAGTTTTGCTTTCTTTCCGCTATATGGTTTTTATGTAAACCAACTTACAGTTGGTTTGAAAAAAATTGTGTTTATGCCTTATTTTCTGGACAAGATTGAACTGATTTACAGAAAAAAGTTACTAACCAAACAATTATAATTATACAAAGAACATATTAAGTATTTTTAATAATGATAAAACTTAATTATACAAAGAACATATGAAAGAAGAATTGAGGAAGATGATAATCTTTTTTTGTTCCTTTCAAGCCACATCACAAATGCAAAAGGAAACCTCTCCTTTGATTTTTGCAAAACCAAATTAAAAAATAATTAATGAAAAAAATAAAATAAAAGTATTTTAAAAGAAAATAGTTAAAAACAATTTACCCTGTGCAAAAACCTTACATTAATAAAACATAAAATTATAAATCATCCTCCAAACTTTTATATTTTAGGGCTGAATTTTAGATATCGTCACTAAAACCTTAAACTAAAAAGAAATATAAATTTATGAATAATCCTGACACTTTTTGTGACTACACCATGTGTGTCACAAAAGTTGTATTTTTTGCGACCATACCGATGTTGTCACAAAAAGAAAACCTACTTCCTTACGCGACGTCGTTTGGGCTTTACCCATAAAAACCTTAAACTTAACATATATGAACTTATGAATTATCCTTCACACTTTTTGTGACGACGTCAACTACGTCACAAAAGGTTGTATTTTTTGCGATGAAGCCAATGTCGTCACAAAATTAAAGGTCCACCTACTTCCTTATACAATGTTGTTTGGGCTTTACCTTTTGTGACGAAGTTTAGATTTCTTCACAAAAAGCCTTGTTGCGTAAATTTTTGTGGGAACATTTGGCGAGAGAGTATTTGCGACCACATTTTAGCAACAGTGAAAGATGTTGCTACAAAAGACATTTTTTTTGCGACTTTACAGTGATGGCATGAAATTTCGTCACAAAAAATGGGTCGCTTGGGATGAATTTTCTTTTGCCACTAAAGGATTCTTCTGAGAATGTCTTTTTTCTTATAGTGTAATTAGCATGGAAATTTCAACTTGGAATAGCCTCGTCTTAAAATCAGGCTTGGGCTAGTTTTTTATGTTGATAGGATCCACACAAGAATGGATTTTTTACGGGTGGGCTTGATCTTTGACACTTTAGTTCCGGTTTACCTATTGTTACTTACGTGCATGCGCCAGAGTGTATGTATATTAAATATAACATGGCATATTTCTAATTTTGCCTGAGAAAAAAATTTGATATTCATATTGTTTCTCATGCTGTTATGAGAACAATATTGCCACCTTTTTGGTGTTGTTATGGTAGCAATATTGCCATTTACGTGGCCTCTAGTTTGGTAGTACATACTTTTATGGAACTTTTCCAATCAGGTTGTGACATCTTTCATCAAAAGGTTGTTGCTAGGTAACACTGGATTCATATCTGAGCTGGGGAATGGATCACCAATGTCTATGTTAACCTGACCTTCAGACCTCTCCCCATTATCAGCTTGCAATGAGCTGATGAGTATGATTGATCAGATCATCCACATAAGATGCACTGGATCTCTTTGTGCTTTTCCAAGACTGGACCAACCGAAGTCAGGATACTCAAGTCCAGCCTGGGTTAGCTCAGTCAAAACTCTTTAGAGATAAAACAGACCCAAAGTCATGAGGATTGTGTTGATATACTTTCCAATATATCGTCCTTGATTAGGCACTCCATTGATGTATCTTTTCAATGGACAATTGGTCACAGATAGAGCCTAGGTTATCACGTTTATTAGCAATCATTCTGTTTTTAAAAAGTATCAAATTTATGTGATATTGAATTATCTGTCATTGCCTGTTGTGATAATGAAGGCACTAGGAATTCACAGGTAACCGTAACATACATGAACTCATAATTGGGATTTGGGGTTCACAACAGGGCATATTTGGGTGGGGTGATGTCTATCTACTTCATCTGTTGGATTGTAGAAAAAGTTTCTTCTTTTCTTTTTTTATTTTATTTATTTATTTATATATATACATTGGAGGCTATTCGACCCCTAGACCTTTAGCCTAATCCTAACCTTTTCCCCCTCACACACTCATCAATTGGGCTAGCCCTAATGGCTTATCTAAATTCGTGTCTTTATATAAGTAGAAATGGTGATCCAGAAGAGCATCCTAGAAGTCATTTTCAAAGTAATAAGAAAGTCTTTGAATGATTCTCAAGGGCTCTAGTTCTTCCATTGATTAGATTTATTCTCATCTAACAAAATAAGAGAACTAAGGATGCCCTGGCTGGATAATTAATCATCTCAGTGGGAATTTCCCTCAAATGATGTCTATTGGCTGACCTTTTTGGATTTAATAATTTCAATTAAAACCAATTAATTTTACGTGTTTTTTTTTCCCTTGCATATTATGTAATTTCTGAATGGTGGATCATCTCTTGGTTTAAGAGCCAGGAATAATTTAAGTTAGAAACTTAAAAAAAAAAAAAAAAAAATTTGTTGGTTCTTAAGTCTTAATATTGAATGTGTTAAGACATTTCCTGAAAATATAATTTCTCCATTGAGTTTTGTATGTCTTGTTTGTACATATCATCATCGAGAGCAGGTCCACTATAGAAAATGGGAGCCATCATAAAAAATGATTGTGAAAAATGGGGAAGGATCATTTTATGAAATCTAAAATTGATTTATTCCATAGTCATGGTGATGGTTCTCACTTTCTGTGTTTGCCTCTTTGTTTTTAAAGATTTGGTGTAAATTTATTGTTGATGGCTGTATGTTTTGAATATGACTTATTTGCCAAGGGGGATACCATGTACTTTCTCCATTGTCCAAGTGCCTTGTAATATCATAAATTTCATTTTGCCAGTATTATTTATTTCAGATAGCCGATATGTGGGAACACAGGGCCTTCCTTCTGGTGGGAATCCAAAACCCTGCATGAAATTCTTCACGTTTGCATGTTTTTATTTACAGTCATTCACTATGTCTCTGCTCGCATTCAAATTCTATGCAGAATCCAGTTTAACATTATTCACAAATAAATGGTCTTTAAAGGCAAAAGGTACATCTAAACTTCAAAGTTCTTGAACCAGACCGATATATTGTCTTTCAGGTCTGGCATTCCTATCAAGGCAGCAGTTTCACTCTCACATCAGGCTTCAGTGACATGGGAGTGGAAATTTACAGCAGCTGAGTCCTCAGGTACAACTTGATGGGGAGGAATCTTGATATATAACTCGACTATAATATTCTATTTCTCATCATGGGGCACTCTGACCTTGATTTAATTAGTCAAAGCTCTTCTACAATAGCCATTATTGTCAAGAAATCTGCTTAATACTTTCTTATTGTTTGGTGATGCTTATGTTTTAATATACAAAAAGCTTATTCTCGTTTATGTGGCATTTGGACATCACATGGAAATGAAGTCACTTCACTTGTTTGCTGTAGCATTTGATGCCAAAGCCTGTCCTTTAGAATGGTATCAGTACAGAAACCAAAAAAGGGGGAAAAAAAAAGAAACCAAATTGATTGCATGGACACTATAAAATGTCTAAGTATCTGTGTCCAACATGACAGGTAATGGTGTGGGACTATGATTATTGGATTAGTGTTTGACATGCCTGCTATTTGACATATACCCAACCGATGTGTTTGGCGAAGAAAGAGAGGAACACATTTTTAATTTGCTTGAAGTTCTCTTGGTTCTATATTGGATATTTCCAAACTGGCAAGTGTCCATATCAGTACTCCACGTTTTTTTCACTAAAGAAAATAGAAGGAACTGAATCATCACAAACAGAGGACCAGGTCATTAACTACGTTACATGGATACTATATATGTCAATTACCCATGTTGAACTTTACAGAAAGTAGGTATGGGTTGGGATGTACGCTGGACATGCGCCCAAAAACTGTGTTAGACAAAGAAAGAGGGGGATAATATGAGAAATAAAATGGATTCAGCTTACATGCTATGTAATACAAAATGGTCTGTGGTGTCCAACTCCACCTAACTTGTAACATGGCCTCTAATATGATTGACATGCATTCAGTTATTTCTCTTGGCAGTACCTCAGGTTGCTCATATGGAGTATCTTGCCACTTCTTGCACTATGTCCAACGGGTTCTCAGTTCTTTTGGTCTTGCTCCTGCTGTCTCACTCCCAGCCATTTCTACCTCTGTCTCTCAGTGGAAACCAGTGGCCCCCTTTGGGGACTCGAGCATTGCTGTTAATGGTTACAAGACAAAGCCTAGCAACCGCTTCAGCACTGCTGAGGGCTGCCGTTTTGGTGACAATTGTCATTTTGCTCTTGGAGACAGTGACCTGAGACTGCCAAACAATCCGTCTCGATGGAACATCAAAAGAGGTCCAGTGGTGGTTACGCCCATTGCAAATTTTTGGCATGCTAGTCATCCATAATGATACTCATTTGTTTTTTTAATTAATGTACTTTCATACCATGACAGATTGAATTTCAAGGGAAAGCTGTCCTTTATTAACAATGCTAAAATTTTCATAGAATTTAACTTCCATTGCTATTTATTGAATGCGAATCTAATTGCTCCGCAGGTGCTCAGGTTCTAATCTTAATAAATATGAATTACTATTCATCTCTTGCCTTCACAGGATTATGTACGGTCCGAACAGTTTTGGCAGCAAAGTTGAACCGAGTCTTCACCTCTTTTTCTTCCTTTGTGTTCCAAGTAATGCATATCAGGTACGTTGCTTGCTCCATCTACTTGCTCTACTATTTGAGCTATATAGTATGAACAACGAGCAAAATTGTGTTTCTCTTTTGTCAAAAACTGCTGAAAAGTTTTAGTTTTGTGGTCGACCGAAACAAAACAACATAGGAGTCTTGAAATTCTTTGATTCTAACCAAAATGGCGATGTTGGGATCAAAACCAACTGAAATGACAAATGTTTTGGTGGGAAACTGACTGAAACAAACCGAAATATTTCTTAAAAAGGAAAATTAGAGACTTTTATTAAGAAGGTTGGATGGGTGTATATACATATTCAGTTAATTGTTTAGTATACTTTAACATAGACATGCTTTTTCTTCTATGTTTTCAAAAAATTTCACCCTTTTTGCTGCATTTCTCAAAATGTTTCAAGCTCTAGATTTTAGACAGAGTTGGGTTTTAACTTTAGCTTTTAGACATAGCGTTGGGTTTGAGTTAAAAAAAATTCCAACTCACCCATAAGGTTGGGTTGGGGCTTGGGCTAATGACTTGAACAATCTGATGCAATTGGACCAATTTTTGTACACCGTCACATGAATTGCCATAACCTCTAGTTTTGAATTTCCATGAATATAATCTTTTAACGATCGACTTATTAATGTAATGGTATCAGCAGATGCTTAGACTTCTATATAGATTGAGATATCTCTCTTTTGGAAAAAAAAAAGAATGGTTTCTATTTTGCTTGTGGGGAAGGTTTCATGGGCCGAGCTAAAAATTTTTCCTTGTTGGAGCCATAATATTAGTGTTAGAACAAGATTTAGTTCAAAATAACATAGACCATCACATGTTAGGATTTGAAATTAAAACGATTATTTTGGTGATTTTGTTATGTATCAACCCCCAAAAAATTCAAAATTATTCTCAAATTGTATTGTATGCTTTTTGTCATGTAGGCGGTTATTAGAAAAGGCTTGGGAAGCCCAATAAACAAGAAGACATTTAATGGGCTGCCAGATGAACCAAATAAGGTAGGGTTTAGGCTTGAGATTAATTTGATAAGTGATATTTATATGAGACCATGAGTAAAATAAGGCACTGTTTGGTTGAATTTTTTAAAAGTATTTTTTGGCTTTTTTGCTTTTTTAAAATTAGCAATACAAAAAAATCAAATATTATCTTTTAATTTTTTTTGATGTTTTGTTAAGAAACCATACATTGCTACTTTGAAAAAACAAAAAAAATCAAAAAGCAATTTTGATTTTTTGTTAGGAAATTAAATACTACTAATTTTAAAAAATGCAAAATGCAAAACTTTTAAAAAGTTCAATCAAATGGTATCTAAATAAATTCATACGGTATCTAAATAAATTAAAATTAATTTTATTTTTAAATTTATTAATTTGAATTCAAATAGGGGCATTGCTCTTCTCAATAAGGTATTTAATACTTTCTAACAACCAAAGTTATTCGAGCTTAGACAGATTCATACGATTTTTTTTTTTTTTTTTTTTTTGAGATAAACGAATCAAATTTAATATTATTTTTGAACTTGTTAATTTTTCAAGTCATGCTTGAGAGTCTATTTCTAAAATGTTTCACATCTAAACATTAAAAAGAAAAAAAAAAAAAATCTCTTAAGCATGCAAAAGAAAGTATGCAAGTCTTCCTCTATATGGGCCTTGGTGGGGTTTGAGAAGAGGTAGGATTGTTTTGTCGGCTGGGTAGTCTCTATTGAGCTCGTGGGGTAGGAATTACGAATTAGGGATAGGTGAGATTGTAGTGTCGGTTGCCTAAAGAATTATTAAAATTTTAAATTAAAAAAAAAAAAAGCCCAAAAATCTTTTGGCCACACATCTTCATAGAAGTCAAACTGGCTTGCCTATGTCTTTTAGGCTGCGGATGAGACGTCAAATTGGGAAATGCTGAATGAATTTTGATCTAAATTTATTTTTTCACAGATTTTCTTAAATTTACCATTCAAATCATATTTTTATATATTCATATTAAAAATGGTTATGCCTAGTACTACTACTACAGTATCTCATGCAGAAACCAACTCAAGATGGTTGGAAATTAAACAGGGAATCATCCATCCAGAAAAGGGACTGGTTCCTGGTCCACATTGGTTATGAAAACATGGGTACTTAGTGCCTTAGTGGTCCATATATATATATATATTCAGAGTTGCTAATATAAGGTTTCATTTAGAATCAATTGCAGAATATATTTTGAAGAAATAACCATTGGATTAGATACATCTCTTATGTGTGTCATGCTTGCGAAAAATTTGATTTTTTTTTTTTGAAAATGTCACTGTAAAAAACTGTGGCCAAACTTAACTGGCGTCTTGCTACCGAATTTGGACCTAAGGTCGAAACTCTCAACCATAAATAAAAGGTTCAAAGTGGGTACCAAGCTTAAATCTAGGAAATCCTCAGCTCTGTGGTTTGGAATGGGGTAAAAAAATGTTAGAAGTTCTTTTCCAAAAGGCACTTCTTGAATCATTAGAAATGGTATCAGGGTCAATTTCTAGTTGGACTCGTGGTGCTCATTAGGAACCCTTTGGAATCTCATTACTCATTAGTGGCCCCTTGAATAAGAATGAAGAGAAATGTAGGGTGTCACGTCCTGGACTCCACTGTTGGCTGGAACTTCACTTCGGTCTCCTTTGATGTCCCTACCATAATCAAACAATGCATTGTTGCTACTCCTATTCATTTGTTTAGTGCTGGTGAGGATAGAATTAAGTGGAATAAATCCTCTAATGGAAAATTCTGTTCCAAGAGTGCTTATAACATTGCCTGTGGATTGTGATGATGTTTCTAGGGAAAGTAGAAATTGGAATAAAATTTGGAAAATTACTTCTCTTCCAAAGATTAAATCCTTTGCGTCCCAAGTTATGCATAATAAACTTCCATGTAAAAGTTTACTTCTTAGAAGAAGAGTAGTGGAAAATGATACTTGTCTCATTTGTTTCAATGGTAGAGAGGACCTAGAACATCTTCTAGCTCTAACTTTGTGATTATGCTAAAGATTTGTGGAAACTCTTTAATTTTGATCCTTTAACTAGGGTTTTTAACTCCTTCCAGGATTGGTTTAGTCACTTCATATTAGCTTCTGATTTTGAGTTAGTATTTTTTCCATGGCCTGTTGGCTCCTTTGGGGCAATAGAAATTCCTTTGTGTTCAACCAAGCCTTAATTCAACCCCATGCTTTTCATGCACAAACTTTGGCCCGTGCTCGAGAATTTTGGTTCTGTTCTAGTAACTTGAAATCACCTCGCATAACTAAATTTTTATTGGGGTGAAATGTGGGATTATCCAAAACCTCCTTTTCTTAAGCTAAATATATAGATGGATCCAAACTAGGAAGCACATGTATTGCAGGTAGTTGAGGTTTGATTAAAAATTGGAATATCAAGGAAACTAGATTGTTGGTTTATCAAGAAACCTTGGTTTCACTTGTAGTATCATTGCTGAATTACGGGCTTGAAGGGATGGCTTGCTCGTTTCCCTTCAGCATAACATTCATTTTCTGTCAATTCACATTGATGCTACTGAAGTGGTTAATATGGTCTTGAATGGTGTGAAGGATATGCATCACTTAAGTCTTCTTATGAATGATTGCAGATTTTTTATAACGAAGTTTCAGAAATGTCAATGTCACCATGTTTGTATGGAAGTGAACTCATGCGCTGATTGGCTTGCAAAACATGGAGCTTCTGCTGTTGAGAACTTTGTTGTTTTCGATATGCCTCCCCCCATCCCCGTTAGCAATGTTATTGTATTATGACTGCTTGGGATCCTTACACTCCTACTGTATCTCGATCTTCTATTTAGTTAATATATTGTCCTTTATATATATATATATATATATATATAAAAGAGTGCTAACAATTAGATACCCCTCTTATATATCTCATGCTTATCAAAAATCATATTGATCCAACGCTCGGTTTATGTTTAAAATGATTAGATGAGAAAATGCTAATATAAGGTGCAACTAATGCAAAACTCCGTTAGGTGACACTTCTGTAGGGCTAGTTGCAAAATAAATTTTGAAAAACCTACCGTTCGATTAAATACTCCCCTTGTGTTTTTCAATTCTTGTCAAAAATCATAGTTGATCCAATGGTTGGTTTGTGAAAAATGTTAGTTTTAAAAATTGACTTTTTTATTCTTCAAAGTGTGATTTCTGGCGGACATAAAAAATATAAGGGTATTATCTAATCCAACGGTCAGTTTTTCAAAATATATTCTGATTCTAAAAACGTCTGCTGCATCTTATATAAACATCGCTGAATTAGATGGAAACAAATTTTAGGGAGCTGTCTATTTAGTTATTTTGAGTATTATTTGTCATTTTCTGTCTCTACTCCAAAAATGATAAAGATAAGGAACAGTTTCAAGATAGAAAGCAAGCTGTCCTCAATCTTCATAGTTCTTCATTTGTTTTCCACTCTTCGATCGGTGTGCACCCGTGGAGTTGTTTGGTATAGGAGAATTTATTTATTTTTAATTGATAGAAATTTATTCTTATTCAATATATTCTCTCATAAATTTATTAAACGAATTCGAATACTCAAATCTAAAATCTCTTTTTAAAAAATAAAAATACATTTTTCTATGTGAACATATCATCCACATAAAAAAAAATAAAATAAAAAATTGTTGGGTTAGTTGGTGAAAAGACGCAAATCTCATACCCACAACCAGGGGCGAAGCCAGGATTTTGTAACAGGGGGTGCCAATTAAAAAAAAAAAAAAACAATTTCAACGATACACTAACTTTCAATAGTTTTTATGATAATCTTTTTTATCATATTTACTTAGATCAAACAATTACAACACACAAATAAATAAATTAATATTATTAAAACATCCAATCAATCCATAAATAGAATTTTTAATTAGTCGGGCACTGACAGCTTGAACATTGGTCTCATTGCTTGGCATAAAAAAAAAAAAAGAAACGCACCCCAACCCTCCTATCACCAATACATATATGAAATATATAAATAAATAAAACACTTTAGTTTCAATAACTAGAGTTATTTTTATTCAATTGCACTCAAGGAAATAATTAATGAGAATGTGATGTACGCTGATTGATAAATACACTGCACATTGAATTGATGCATTCTATTAATTTCAAGAACACATCTTCCAAAGAATAAGCTAAGGGAGATAACTTGAACATCTATTGCACCAAATATTTGACATTAGCGTCTATTTTGGGCTTATTTATGTGGGTTGGAATACTACTTTCACAAAAGAAGTAAAAGCAATCAAATCTACATAGACATATCAACTTAAATTAAGGGCTAGAATTCTCAAAAATAAATAAATAGACTTATAATTAACCTAATAATTAAGGGCAATTCTATTTGTCATCCCTTTTAATTTTGTCCTATCTCTTTGTCCTTCCTAGTGCAAATGACAAACTTAGAACAACTATTTTGAAAAATCGATCGTTGGATTTGATGCTCCACTTATATATATATCATGAATGCAAAAAATCACATTGATCCAAACGGTCGGTTTTTCAAAAAATAGATTGTGATGGTTTTTTTACAATTTTTTCATTGTTGTTTATAAGATTTTAATTTTCAAAATTGCAAAAACCGACAATCGGATTAATGTGATTTTTTGCATTCATGATAAGTATATTTTAAGAATTAATTAATGTTCTTTGTTGGGCTCAAATTCCTCCCAATAGAGTTGTTGCAAGTGGTTCTCCTATAAATTTAAGGGCATGTTTGGAATGAATGGGGGTGCCATGAGAGTATGTTTTGATATTTTACCATAATTAAATATATATTAAATAAAATAGCATAGGCATAAAATAGGTACTTTTGAAAACTTGGGGGTGCCATGGCCCCCCTTGCTTTGGCTGTGGCTCCGCCCCTGCCCACAACTTTGGTCCTTAATTATAGCACAAGCATGATTGATCTTGTCCATTGTCATATGGTGGTGTGCTGTCTACAGTCTGCACCATGTCATGATAGAGAGAGATTAATGGATTCTGAACCCCACGGACTAAAGACTTTTCCCCAGGCTGGTGATCGAAGTGGTGACCTTTTTTACAGAGTTTCTTATATAAGGTATACCTGATGTAAAATGTATCATGTGATCTCTTCTGGAGTTATTTGTTGAGTATATTTTTAGAAACTCTCCATTAAATTTAATGTGTCTTTTTTATATATCATGCCATCCATGTATCAGTCAGTTTTCGAAAATATGCTTAACAAGTGGGTCTAAAAAAGACCACTTGATACCTGATAATTCTTTGAGAGAAAGAAGAAAAGAAAAGAATTTAAAATTTTTTGGAATCTCATGGTATAAAATTGGACCGGCCTCGTGGTATAAAACTTAGAGACTTATAAACTCAGAGACTTTTATATAATTTTTATTAAAGATAAAAAGTAAATTTTAGGGTAATTTTATTGTAACCCACAGATATTGCTAGTAGGACCCACTTGCTATCTAGCTAGATCCATTATACTAAAAATTTTAAAAATATTTTTTATAATGGTTTGTGAGAGTAGGATTCATGCATGGAGGGGATATGAACGTGGGGAGTAATCGGTGGGATAGTGGGTATGGGAAGTAATTTAATTTTTTATTTGATTTTATTTATTTATCTAATATTGCCCTTACAAATTATTTCAAAGGTGTAGATGGACAATAGTAATAAAAAATTATTAATTGATGAATGCCACTAGTAATTTATGTGGTGGCAATAGAATCACACTAAATTTTAACTATTTTGATATATATATATATATATATATATATATATATATATATATATATATA
>JAESVK010001096.1:569390-647737 GCA_017140935.1 Hamamelis virginiana
AAAAAAAAAAAAAAAAACTTATAGGACAATAGTAAGACAAAATATGCTTTTGCTTTATGAAGAAGAATGTCATGAAATCAAGAATTCACATGGTTGCATTATAAATATAGACAATATAAGAAAGTCATACAGGGCAGCCTATAGACAGCCTTGGAAACTCTGAGGCTGTAGGCTGTCTTGCAAAGGAAGGTAGGCAGGTAGTGACATTTGTGTAGAATTAAGTGGAAAGGAGTTGGGACAGAGAAATGATGGGTTTAAGGGGATAGGTAGAAGAGAAAGAACCTAATTTGATTAGGAATTAGTGATGAAAAAATGTAATTAAAAGGATTTTGGGGAGAAAGAGAGGAAAAGAGAAGAAGTATTGAAAATAAGAGAATATATATATATATATATATAGAGAGAGAGAGAGAGAGAGAGAGAGAGGCACTAGTGATACTAGTAGCACTAGTAAACAAACTCAATTTTCATTCATCCCATAAACTCCCCTAAATGAATACATGTTATATTGTTGTATAGAAAAAATTGCTTCCTAAGGACTTAATCACATACTTCCACAAGAAGGCACTAAGAAAATTCCAAGAGAAGCAACTAGGAACCACTAGCGCATTAGTAGTAAATTATTTATCTAAATTCCGAAAGCACCTTAAAACATGACTTAATTTTCTGAACTATCTCCTAATATTAATCATATATCATCAACAATAATTAAAATAATTAATTTTACTCCCATTTGGATTATAAACATTCCTGTACAAAGAATATCTCAAATTGACCTAATTTGCCTCTTTTATGTGAGCATGCTCTGCATTAGAAAGTTAACATAGAAGTATGAAAATACAAGGATCATTAAGATAATAATCATTTGCATGAGAGGACACAATAACACGATAACCACTATAGACAGCACAGGATTCATGCAAGGAGTCTGCATTAGAAAAAGGTTAGTTTAAGAATAGATCATATAAAGTACAGCCTTGTCTTTTTCAATAAAACATAATTCTTCAACACAATCCCCCAGTCCCCCCACCCCTCTCCCCCAAAAAAAAAAACTATGACCATTAAGAGATGATAAGCAAAGGAATAATATAAAACTAAACAAAATTTCATCAATAGAATGTTCAGGATTTGTACCTTTGGAAACAGAAGGCCTGGTCCACTGGTTGAGTTGATCATTAGTACCTCAACAACCTCCTCAGATGTGTCACCATCACTTTCAACAGAACTAGTATACCTAAAAGGAATACACCTGTCAATGATTATGCTAGTTAGAGACACTATAATTTATCATAGCCAGCACCTTTCCATCTAACGATTTATACGACAAAAGTCAGACTATATAAGCTCATGCTCATGAAATTTCACTTGGGAAAATTCTATATTTATTTATATTTCAGTTGAAAGTTAAAAGAAATGATAAAATATGTTCATGTCTTCATGGAGATCATTCCAAGAGTCGCACAACTGCAATAGCATAGAATCATAATGGCAATAGAATATGGGCATCATAAAGGAAAAGGCATAAAAAATTCTGGGGGAGAGGATAAAACCAACCCCACCCCACCCCCTCTCTCAAAAACCCTAAATTATTTGCAATGATGTTTTCAAATCTAGGGACACTGGCAATCCTAATGACGTGTGAGAAAGCGCCAGGTAAAGCTACTTAAAGCTATTTCACCAATTTCTCAAGCTTCACTCAATGGTAGAACTATATAACTTGCATGGTCAAGCTCTATGTACAAATAATGAGTAGTGAAGACTAAGGACTGAAGACTGCAAAATTTGAACTTTCAATGACTTGATTTTTACCAAAATCAAGTATTTGAGGCTCTACAACCATCCCCTACTAATAACCACTGTTCAGTACAGCATGATAAACTAAATCATGTCGTGAAATCAAAAAAATAAAAATCGAGAGAACTCACGTAAAGTTCAAATGAAAGACCCACCAAGATAGCATAAATTCCCACGCAAGAGAAGCCCAGTGGTATAAAATGATGAGTTAAAACTGCAGATATTATCTCCTAGATGAATGGAGCAAGGGTGATTAAGGAAGCAGATAGTACATAGGAGCGAGGAATCACCTTCCCTTAGAAGGTTCTAAGCCTGGGGTGCGTATGGAGCATTCATATGCATTTTATATATACATAAAAGCTTTGCAAGATATAATAAGTAACTAGATTTTTTCAAAAATGGTTACCCAAAATTGTGGACTGAAATGCCTTACGCGATCATATAGCTTATAAGTTAAGGGGGAGTTTCCATCTTTTGGAACAAAAACAACATTAAACATGAAGCTTCAAGGATTCATTTTCTTCTGTTTCCTTGGGTTTCTCAAGAACCAAATAAAGTGTTATGGTTTTTCCCAAAAATATATATATTTTTTTTATTTTGTTATGAATTTGTTCTTCTTTTGCAAAGCCTAATGATTCTGTTTGCTGTCTCTTTGAAACCCATTGAAGCAAAAACTCAAAAGTTGAGTTTGGTTGCATATAATTGGTGCCTCGGACCTGGAATTGGACACTGGACCCTCCAATTCCAAATCCATAATTAAATTTCTCTGTGTAACAATGAACAGGAATTGAGTTTAAATTCCAGACTCCAAATCCACATAAACAATACCTCAGTAAAAGCAAGATTTTCAAATTGGAATTCCAAATAATTCCTCACAGCCGAACACAACCAAATGGGCAAACCAACAATGTCTCTAGCTCCTATAATTCCCATCTTTTCCTTATTTCCTCCATTTTCTTATTTATTTATTTGTTTTTTGTTTTTTTGTTTTTATGTTTTGGGAGAGAGAAAGGAGGCTCAATGCTGTCATCAAAACCAGAAGATATTGTATTACATTCGTAAGAACATGAGCATGCATAACAAGAGAACCCAAAATATGTCAAATAAACAAAAATATTTCTTTGCAATTAAGAAGAAACAAAAATGGGTTTACAAAGAAAATACATACATATATATGTATGGGAGAGAGAGAGAGAGATTACCCGGCGACGAGTCGGTAACCGTCCTCATAACGCTGCTGCAGGCGACCAGTGCGAGCCACCAAATCAGACATTTGCTTGTACTATTGCTACAACCCTTTAATTGCAAAACAAGAAGAAGAAGCAAGCTTTATCATCGTGCCTTCGGAATCACAAAACCTATACACTTCTATCATCACCATATGTTTCTGACAACAAAATTTTATTTTCTAAAAACGCTGCATTATCCGATTTCCGAAACAACGACAACAAAAACAACATGCACAGCCATAAACCGGCGCAACCGGTGGCCGGAGACCACAAAACACTCAACGGTCAGTTTCCAGATATAGACTCTCCCACAATAAGATTTTTTTTTATTTTATTTTTTTGTTTTTATGTTTTGAATTCAATTCGCTTTGCATTTGCTGTTCTAGAGACGATGGTACGGGCAGCGCACGCATCGGCGGGGACAGAGTATTCTGGCGTGGAAGAAGTCAAGGTGTGATAAAAAGGAGGTGAGCTATTCTGTCCCGATTGTATGAATCACTTTCACGTCCCTATTCACAAAAAGGCCAATTCGAAAAATTACATTCATCCTATGGTCGGATTTTGTAATTTAAAAAAAAGTTATAAATAATAATAAAAGAATTATGAAAAATCATCACAGTCTATTTTTTTAAAAGAAAAATACTATAATATCATACATTTTAACTTGAAATTAAAAATCATCCTGAAGTGTTCTGCTTTGGGTGGTGAGGTTTCTTTTCTCAAATTATTTTTCTCTTTTTCACACACCAATCAAACCACGACACATCAAGGTGGTTTTTAATTTTAGGTTAAAGTGTCGGGTGATATAAAATTGGATTAATGCGAATTTTTGCATTCATGATACGTATAAGTGGAGCATCAAATCCAACGGTTGGTTTCTCGAAATAGCTGTTCCAAGTTGGTCAGATACACTAGGGAAGACAGAGGGAGGACGAAAAAAATTTTCCTTTAATAAATATTCATATTTAAATTTTTAAGATGGACTTTTGTGAGAGGGGACAAAAAAGTGATACATAAAAGTGGGACAGAAGATCTTCACTCGATAGGAAGTTCGATTAGTGCATCCACATCCAAAGCGGTATGCCTCCATGTGCCCATGTCAAATTTTATTAGAATGGTGTGCTATTTGGGTGTCCAAATTTTAGTAATGGTATATAGAGTTGTCAAATTTAACACTTCAAATGACAAAATGTCAGTTGTGTTATGGCATGTCATACTTTTTTTTTTTTCCAAAAAATAAGAAATATCAAAATATAGCATTAATGTATTGGAGCTTATATCTAAAATTTGGCATTAATACTATTTGGTTCCATTTAACGTGCCAAATTTTAGCATTGGCACATCAAATGACATGAATGCATTAGAGATGCTTTATTTCCAATGGTATGTACCATTTGAAGTGTCATTGTCAATTAGAAAATGCTATTTGTCCCAAAAAAGGTATTTCAAATGATATAGTGATTTATCTATCATTTTTCTTTTATCGATAATAAATGAAGGCCGATATACATTTGGGATGTTTTTTTGAGATTATTTTATTTTATTTTATTTTTATTTTTATTATTTTTGGTGATATATAGCACTACTAGTACCTAAATAAGTTGCTCCAATGGTGTGTTATTTCCAGTACCAAATTTGGCAAAATTTTTGGCAATGGGACATAAGGTTAGCCAAATTTAGTATCTCAAATGACAAATGATATTTGTGCGGTTGTGCCAGTGATACTCTTCCTTCAAAAAGTGAAAAATACAAAAATATAACATTAATACATAGAATACATATATATTAAAATTTGACATTGATGTCATTTAAATTATCAAATTTTAACATTAACACATTAAATGGCACGAATGCTTTAAAAATGGTCTTAACATGTGGAGTTAGGGCCGAAGTTGAATGTTTTATAAATTTAATTTATTATTATCTTTTAATTAAGTATACAATATATATATATATATATATATATATCAATTCATGAAGAAGGTTATATAGAAAAAAATAAGAAATACTCAACTAATAATAAAGATAAAAATCTAATTACTTTTTTGTAAAATAAACCTAAAAAAGAAAGGCAAAGATTATAATTAGAGCACTGCGTGATTTATATTCGATTCGACATAAATTTGGTAATTATTTATTTTTATCGTTGAAAAATTGTATGTAATGTTCCAAAAGTTCTTGAATAAGAGTTTTTATACCAAAAATCCAAGCTAAAAGCTTTTATATCCAAACTCCCAATTTATACACCATAAAATCCTTAATTGGATAATTAATTATTTTTTAAGTAAATTTTTTTTTTATAATGACATATTTGCCCATTTAATTTGGCAAAATAGAATATTTTGATTTTTAATTTATCCCGTTTAATAGGGTAAGATTTAGTCCAAATATATTATTAATTTGTCAATGTGTCTAATAAGTATATCGGTGAAATTTCATGATTTCTTTTTTCCAAGATTCTCAGAAGAATTTAGACTACGTGATCAGTTTGAGAATCAAAAGCTGAGAAAAGAGACAGAGGTGAGTAATTGTTATGAGGCACCTCGTTGCAAACGGTGTCTAGTATAAAAAGAGGCAGAGGCTTTCTCTCGGAAATAACAAACGGAAACGAAAACTGAGAAACAAAAAGACCAAATTGATCAACACTAGAGAAAGAAGTAGGAGATATTAATGCATTCAATACAATTTCATCAAGTCTATATATAATTAGTTTCAACAACCATAACAATCGTCCTATATTTCTTGTAGAATTTAATTATTTAAATTAGTTTAAGGTGTGAGGCAGAAACAATTTACATATCATCAAGGAACCAACTAGGCACCAGAAATGTTGAACTATTTGAGCATTCTCGATCAGTAGTTCTGCACAATTTGTGAGAGCGATGAATATGTTCCGAGCACTGCACTGATGACGCCCAATGCAATAACTGCGCTACTCAACATGATCTGAGTATGTGGAAACACTGTGTAAGTAAAGAGAGACAAACAAAGACGATGCAAAATGGACATCCACAGCTAAACAAATGGCATTACACCTGTACATAGTACATCAACTTTGTGAGCACAAAGAAATAGAGAAACACATAATCACAAATCCAATGCTTGGAATTTAAAGACCCATTATTCTGGTAGCTTGTGACAGCTGAATTATACCCATTACTATGATCTCTAGATTTCTCTTTCCACTTCCATTGTCATTGAGACTATCCTATCTTTTCTGGGAATGCAGGAGGGTAGTACCTCTCACAACAAATTTTAGTTGTTGCGTTGGTGGTAATGGTCTCCTTTCCCTTTGTTGACAGGAGATCATTTCCTTGCTAAAAAAAAAAAACTCATGTTTCAGTTGATAACTTCATTAAACCAGCTAATTTTAAGAGCCAGTTTGTATTAGCTTTTCTTAAAATCACTTTTGGAGTTCAAAACTTCATTTAATTTAAGAGATGGGGTGATGATCACTTCTAGACCACTTGAAAGGTGATAAGATGGTTGGCAAATTTTTCATATTAAAAGTGATATTGACAAAAGTTTGGGCTCCCAACGTTTGTCACAATCACTTCTAGTATGAAAATTTTGATATGTGAAGATATGATTTGAAAATAACTCTAAAGAAATATGTGGAGATAGATCTCCAAGAGTTATTTTAGAAGAAGCTAATGCAAACAAGCCGGGCCCTAAGTCTATATGATGGCAGCTTATTTATTTATTTACTTATTTATTACAAGGATGGCCGACACTTGTTCCAATGTAATACTTTTCCAAATTGTGTTGTTCTGTGTTAATCTATATAAAAAATTCGTAAAAAGTGTTTCCACTACTTATGTCCAATGTGAAGAGAAGCAAGTCTTATAGCAGTTTTTTTTTTTTGGCCTACGGAAAATTTCTCTAGCAACAAATGAAGGCAACAACAAAATCTTTCAATGGGTTTCAAGTTAGTGGTCATCCAATGTGACAAGAAGATTGATGTCTAGCACGAAGCAAGGTCAGATTTTTCTTTATTCTAATATGTTATCCTGTGAGACCCCAAAATTTTGAATAGTAAATTTTCTAATGGTAAATTTTCAATAGTAAATTTTCTTAATTATTATTATTTTATTTTATTTATTGCACACTTGGCATTTTGCCATTGGGCAATAAAATGTGCCATGTGGTCATCAATTAAGAAGGGTGCATGAGAATTTATGTACACCCTTGGGTGACATCTAAAATGTGGGTGTGTATATATATAAATATATATATATATATATATATTTTATATGAGGTGGATATATGTGGGTGAAAATAATATGTATATATATATGTGGGTGGATGTGTGTGGGTAAATATGAATGGTGGATAAAATGTGAATGGTGGGTAAATATGAATGGTGGATAAATGTGAATGGTGGGTATATATGAATGGTAAATATGAAAGAATGGTGGATGAATCTAAGAGTGGTAGATAAATTTGAGAATGGAAGATGAGAATGGTGGATTATCACCATAGTAAATTTTATGATTTGAAAATAATATATATATATATATATATGTATATATATATATATATATTGTGTGTGGGGGAGGGGAGGGAGTTAGGAGAGGTAGATAGAGGAGGGAGTTAGGAGAGAAGGGAAGGAGGGGTAGATATATAGGTAGATAGGGATTAGATAGGAATAATAAAAGAAAAAAATAATAATAATAATAAAGATAGTAATAAAATAAAAGAAAGGGAAAGAATAAAGAAAGAGGGGAGGAAGACAAGAAAGAGAAGGTGTCTTCGGATGGGGGAAGAAAGGGAGAGAAGAGAGAAAGAGAAAGGGGAGAGAAAAGAGAAAGAAAAGGAAAGAAAGAAAGAGAAGAGAAAAAGAAAAGAGAAAAGAAAATAAGAGAAAGTTTGGGAATTTGGGAAATTCAACTCCAAATCTTCTTCAAATTCGAAATTGGGTGAGGTTCCTATTCTTTTCTATCTTGATTTTAGCTTAATTGATGAGTTTATATCATGATTTGATGAAATTGGGAGGTGTTTGTTTGCCTAGAAAATTCTAGGAAAATTTAGAACAAATTGAATTTCAAAATAGAGCATACTATTTGGGTATTTTTGAATTGGTTAGAGGCCGAATTGATCTAAACCTTCTTCATGAAAGTTGTAGGTCTTTCAATTAGCTTTCTAACGAATCCGACCTTGACTTATTTGGAATTTTGTGTGAAGAGTTATGATTGTTTTACTCAAACTAGTTTTTCAGCAAAAGATATTTTCGTCCAAAATAGAAAAGCTACGGTAATTGCTTATTTTGACTATGAAAATGTTGAAATTAGGCCATGGTTGTGAAATATGAAATTGTAGATCTTCGAGTTTTCTTTTCAGAACACTGGTTGTTCATTAAATTTGGATAAATGAGCTAGAAGATACGGCCTAAACACTAAAAACTGTTTTTGAATGGAAATCATGAAAATGAAATATGGGGATTTCAAATCTTGAATTTTTATTTTATATGAAAATGAAAATCTGAAACTTTGGGACTATTTTTCCCATCAATTATATCAACTCAAGATCATGTGTATCAAATTTGGGAATTTTCCAATGAGTAGATTAATTTCTATAATTTTCTGAAGTTTAGAAATATTGAAACTTTGAAAATTTGTAGTATATTGTGTATATGTCCGAAAATTCTGAAATTTGAGTATATTGTAAAGCTTGAATTTATGGATTTTTAGAGACAAGAATCATGGAAAAAGACCTATGGATGAATGGAAATTTCTAGAGAGAGAAAGTTTCCTTGAAGCTTTAATAGTGACACAAAGTGTATTTTCATAGTTTATCGAAAAATTATGATTTTTACATATATGATGTAGATTGATTTTATATGAATTTAGAACTTTGAATCACTTCAATTGGATGTGAATTGTGAGAGAAATTGAGAACCGAAGTTGCCGAAAAATCGGAAATTTTATTAACGAGCCTACTTGGGCATTATTTTTAAATATGTTCGGATGGGAGGTGTTATACACCACCATGATATTTTGAAAGCTTATATCACACAGATTCTATAACATCTTGAATCATCCAAATCGGATGAGTAACGAAGGAGTTATAAGTGTGCAAAGTTGGCCAAAAAGAATGGATTATTATAGAAAATACATGTGGATAGAAAATTAACTATCTTCCAAATTGCGAGTCTTTGGAAAATAGTTAATTTTCATGAATAATTGATTTTTATAAAATCATGATGATTAGTGAAAAATCTTGAAAATACAAGTTATGGAAATCATATTGGCATATATATAAACTGTTAATATATGCATGTGATATTTGTAAAGTTTATAACATGCTGTTATTAGTATGAATAAAATGATGAAGCATGTTAATTGATATGTATAAAATACATACTTGTGATATTTGCCATAATTATTGCACATAAAATTGGCATATGGCATGTGGTGATGATGTTGTGAGAAAGTGACTGGGCTTAACAGTAAATTCCATACATCTCATAGTAACAATGTGTTTTAAGAAAATAAAACCGTGCACTTGTCATGTGAATATGCGTAAATGGGCGCGCATGTTACGCGTGCAAGCAAAGCGGACAATATTGTTACTTGGAGAAGTACGGGGTGTTACAGTGGCACAGTTACATGTGGTGGCTCAAGTTGAGTGAGCAGAATGATTTATTTGTATATCACTGATATAAATGTTGAGCTGATATACTATGAAATGTATGCACAAATTGACATACATGAATTGTTGATATGAGATGTATGCCATATGTATTGCATAATTGCATCTGGCATGAGACACAGTTACATGTGAAATATATTGCATAGAAAATCATATGCATTTATGATTATTTTTGTAACTGTGGAGTTGAGATACCACCGATAGGACAAAAGATCCTAGGAAACAGTTAGTGCACTAATATATCACCCTTGCTAAAAATAGTACGTAAATCCTCTTGTCAATGAGTGACAATCGCGGTAGGTCCTAAAAAGGTGGGGATTGGGTGATATACATCCTAAAAAGGAGGGGATGCTGTTGTGGTTAAGATGGTTGAGTACCTTAAAAAGGTAGCCATCTGTGATGATGTTGTGATGTTTTGCAGGAAAAGCAGAACAGAGAAAATGACAGGTATGAATGCATGAGCATTGCATCATATATCTGTCATATGCATAAAGCATGCATGTACTGTAAAATTATTTATTGTGAAAAAGTGATGGATATATTCTGTAATATATATAAATGAATTACAGATATGATGATTTATTTATGTGATATTTGGTTGATGATAAAATTTGTTGACAGATATGAGAATATGGAAGGATGTAAATATTTCTGAATGTATTGAGATAAGAAGATATTGTATTCTTGTAATATGAATAACAATAATAAAAATGACTCGCCATGGACTAGGCAATTTGCTGAACCATGTAAATCCTGGTGTTTGTTTATTTTTCTGCTATGTGTTTTCTTTAAGAGGATGACACGTTATCAGCATGAGACTCTATCCAACTCAGTAAACTAAATGGATGTTTTTGGAATTTGGGTACATTACGGGACTGTACTCAGGATACAAACTAGTACTCAGCGCTATCTTTAATTGTTGAGATGACGAAAAAAAAAAAAAATATTTAAAGACTTCCGCACGCGTATTTTGAAAAACTGTGTTAATTTTAAAAAGAAATTACTCAAAAGATAAGCGCTTGGTGTTTTATGTCAATGTGGCATTTCCGCATAGGGGTAACCCTGTGTGGGGTGTTACATATCCCCCCTCCCATCAATCTGTGCGTGCAAAACAAAAAATTCTTGCAAGACACAATATATAGTGACATCAAGTAGAACTCTGCGTACCTGTATCTTTGTTGCCTTATTCCCCACAATTCGTAGGAAACATAGAGCTGGCATTATTACTGACTGAAGTGAAACAACAACATATAGAGACATTAATTTCCGAAGGTGAATCCTTATAGTCGTTTAGATAAAGAGAGCAAGGAAATGGATCAAGAATCAGGCAATGACAAAGCCCTGATCATGTGTCATGTGACATATTTCCAAAGGTGAATCCTTATTGTCGTTTAGATAAACAAAGCAAGGAAAAGGATCAAGAAACAGGCAATGATAAAGCCCTGATCATGTGTCACTGGTATGGATAACCATTCTTGAAAAGCATGGTTAAAAATATAGTTAAATTTAACAAAAAGAAAAAGCAAAAAAAAATGAAACATAGTTTAGAAATTGTTCAAAACAATCAAATAACAAAAATGTGCAGTTAGTCACTTCAAACAATTGAGACAAAAAATTCAACCTATCAGTCACAAGAGGTGCACACTTCACTAACGAGATCGTAGTTTAACAATTAAAGTTTCAACGTTTATACACACACACACACACACACACCTCATCTTAAGGAAAAACTTGAGGCACCCCTTTAATAGGCCTGTCAAACCTAACTTCTCATACAAACCTTGATCATTTAAACTTATATGTAACTCATATAATGAGTTAGTGACCTATTATCCTTCCTCAATGTAAAGAGGGACCTTCTGATGCTGCTAATGGATAACATGTTGAAGAAAAAAATTAAGAACAAGGAAAAACTAGACGAAAAATTAGGGAAGACAATTTCAGCAGCCCATACCACCAACAGGAGGTGATTCAGACTTAAAAGGTACTTTCTGGTCCGTCTCAATCTGCTCATCATCTTGGTAAAGTTTTAGTTTCGTCCAAGGAAATCTTAGTAAAAATTAAGCCTAATTTCTACCTTAATTTGACATTGTCCTCTTTTTGAATCATGGAGCTTTTCCAACCATTCCAGGGCTGTGTTGCCTCCCTAAGGGGGAACATTTTAGGTCAAATAGGATTATTTATCGTATCTATATAATTGTTACATATATGAATATGTTCAAAAGTCTGTTGGCAGATGCTTGTTAATTAGATTGGTGGCTGATTGTTTGTTAACTACATTGGTGGTGCTCAAAAGTGTTTGTAGCTCAAGAGTGTTGTCTTCCTTTTTGCAGTTTAGCTGTTTAGATGCAAGTCATTGATTGCAGCGTGACATGATGGTAATTTTGAATTTTATTTTCAACTTTAAAATTGGATTCCATTAGTAGTGGTGTCCTTTTCTTTCCAATTCATTGTATTCTTGACGAATTGAATACAAGGTGAAGGTTGGGACTGGTTGGGAGACAAGTGGTTTATAATTCAAGGAGAAAAGTCCAACACCTTCCATAGCAAGTTAATTCAAGATAAATGGAGCTTAAAAGGAGAGAACAAAGCAAAAACCAGTCCTGGACGGGTCCACCATATTTAGCCCAAATTGTAAAGAGCCCAGAATCCCACCGCAAAGACTTTGTTAGTTTTTGTAATTTTTATATGTTTGCAAGTAGTTTTTGTTTCCTTATGGGGTTAGAATTCTAACCCTATGAACTTTTTAATATATTTACTCTTTTTTCTAACCCTAATAAGGCGTTGCTGAATGATAGAATTTCTCATTCTTCTTCCTTGTATTCTAACTTTCTCTCATGGTTTGCTAAGCTTTCTACTAAGGTAAGGGATGAACTTCTTCGATCATAATATGTGATATGCACTCAAATCCAATCTAAGGTTGTTTCTCAATTGAATGAATGTACTCATGTTACAAACAATTTACTACTTGCAGGAATCAAAGCATAGCTGTACCCGAAGTTCACAGCGTATCAAGAACTTTACAAAGTAGAAAATTTCCTCTAAAAGCCATTCAACCTTGTAAGGAAGAAGCATATTGCATATCTATGGAGAAAGGATCCTTGACGTCTTAGTAACTCCTTGATATTGTTCTGTCCTAATTCTACTTTTTCTTTTTTGCAATTTTTTTATATTCATTCACAAGTCAATTTAGCTTTTAGGTGTGTTGTGTGAGTGTGACTGTTTTTAACCAGCTCCCTGTTATTCGACACTCGGTCTTGCCAAGGATATATTACTTCACAACATCCTGCCCTTGGAAGCACATTATTTACAGCACTAGTAATAAAATTAATACAAAATACAAAATTTGGCCCATTGATGGAAGTTTCTGACAATCTAAGCTCAAAATGATTTCAACTTTTCAACCCTCACTCAGAAAAGAGGATATTCCAATAGAGAAACACAATGTCCCAAATCAAATGTATGTATCAAGCTTTCATTCACAATATTGTCATTCATGAAACAGTATGAATTCTATAAAGCAAAGCCGTGTGCTTACCACAAGTATACTCAAGAGAGAACCAATTAAAGCCATCACAAGACCTGCAATCAAAACAAAATGAAATTGAGTTCACTCATTTTTACAAGCATAGGCAGTTAAATGAGTTCTGGGACAATGATAATGAGTTAAATAGATATAACAGAAACTTTTATAATTTAAGAATTGTACAGAAATGATTATGCCACTATCTCCTGAAAACTTGTAATTACTATATAACAGAAAGGAAAAAGAAAGAATGAAAGAAAAAATGATAGAAAAAGACTTGATATAAAATCAAGAAGTGAGATGGACTTTAGAAATAATTCTCCAAACTCATATCATAAACAACTAAAATCACCGCATAAATAATCCACTATTATAAGGATTTAACAACACTACATTGAATAACATCTACTTGCTAATGCAACTGCACACAGAATATTCACCTAAACAGCAAAATAACTGTTTAAAGTTTGATGCAGGCCAGATAATGTAGCTAATTGTTAAAGCATATCCGCCCATTAACAAATGCTTATTTTGAATAATTTACATAAAAATTAAACATAAGAATATAAATTGCAAGGTACAGCAAATAAAATTTAAGACATGAAGCATGTGATTTTGCAGATGATGTCCTTTTAATATGACTGGAGATTGAAGATTTAAGTAGTTGCTCAAATCAAATTCCAACACTAACCGAAGAATGGAACAAGGAAAGCAACGCAAACCGAAGAAAGGACAAGTGCTGCTCTTAAAAGAATAAAACACCAGAAACTATTTGAAACTGCAGCTGGCAACAACTCCTCGATACTCCGAGCCAATGGGTTCATCAACAGAGCATATTTGTTCAGTGTTAAGGAAGCAAATAAAAAAAAATTCACTGCATTATAAATCTATTTCCATTATTTGACTTTCATAATTTGGGAGTGATTGTAGAAAGGATATTTAGTGAATGGGTTGATAACCTGTGTAAAAAGAAAAAGTAGCAAGCTTAGAAACCATATATATGATAATCCAAAACACACACGCATGCACACACACACATATCATCAGAATGAGCCTAAAAAAAAGAATCCTAAATCTCTTACCGTTGTCCACAATGCAACTTTGGAGACAAAGGCACCAGCTGGCATATTCAAAGTTATCTGGGACAAAGTTCCTTGACCAAACATGAGAAATCCCATGATTGCAACACCCCCGTAAATTATAACACACAAAATAAAACTGCACAACAAGAATGTGTAAGGCAAGAAAAACGGCAAGAGAAACATGTGCTTTTATACCAAAATAAAGTTTCTGTACCTTATTATCAGTGCCTTGCTAAATTTCGTTTTATCGGCCATGGATTGGTAAATATTTGGAAACACTGAATGCCCAGAATAGCAAAACCCGTAAACACCAATGGCAAATGGAATACCACTCCAGTTCACCACTTGACCAGTTTGATGGAATCCAATTCCATCCATTGTGCCAAGAAGAAGCAGACAAAGAACAATCAACATTGTTACAATAACCCCGCCAGCTGAAAAAAGAAAGAAAGAAATAAGAATTCAGAAATGGGTATTGAGTCATCCAAATTTTTACAACATGGACAGAGTGGAGGCACTTGACACAAAAAGTCTGCAACACCTGAAAGGTATGAGATCAAACGGAGATCCCTCAACCAAACACTGGGTAGAACAATAAGGGCAGTGAGAATTCCAAAGAAGTGTAACGAGTCCAGCCGGAAACCAGTCCAATTCAAGGATGCTCCAGGGAATAACCTGGTAAGATTATCCCCTTCCAAAATAATAAATTCAACACAATATGTCTGCACGAAGAGGAAAAAAAAAGCTTTTAGAAATGTGCTAAATCGATTATTAATATCATATATGGTCCAGGAAATTTGTAAAATCCAAATTGCAGCTTCACTTACATATAGCTCTGTGTACAAGACAATCTGCAGCAAAATCCAATAGTGCGATAACATTAGAAAAGATAGAATAAAAACAATAGAAAATAAATGATCTAAAACTGTGTATGTGTAGCATTCTTCCTTTGTCCCAACATTATCACATTTAATGGAACTTCGGAAAATGAGGCAAAGTTTTAAACCAAAGAAGTTAAATTATATGCTATCATATCTATTAATGCACAAAAAACCAATCAAACATAAGGGCAATATAATATCATCAAATTGTCAATTTAACATGCTGACCTTTATGGATAAAATGCATAAAATAAAATGTATATTTGATGCTAGCAATTTAAAGTGTTAAAAGTTTTAAACTGTTAACATAACATAAGACACAGATATGCAAATTTGAAGTTATGAATAACTCACAGATATGAAAAGGCGTCCGTATTTTCCAAAGGCAGCTTCTCCAATATCTGGGTAGGTTAAGATGCCTTCTTTGCTTTCAAAGCAATATCTCATGAGAGAAGCTGTATAACAACATATAACTGCGAAAAGAACTAGAACCGCCAAACTTGCCCAGCCGGCTTCTTTCACTGTATAAGGTGTAGAAAGAAGCCCAACACCAGCCATTACATTTAACCCTGTCCCAAAACCGACATAAGATCAGAAAACCACGCCAAACAAAGCTACAAAGATAGAAGTTAAAATACAAGGAATTGCAACTAGCAAATGACAACATAGCTTACCATTGAAGACAGTTTGTGTGAAGCTACATCCATGACTAATGGGTAGTTCTCCAGTAAGTTGTTCATGCAACGAAGCCTTCTCTGACCATGATGACTGTGTTCTAGCAATCCTATCTAAGTCGTCGTTTCTATGAATATTTTCATTTTCGGACAGCAAAGGAGACTTGCCATCCAGATCTAGATTACTCTTGGTATGGATGTCCAAGGTTGAATATCTTATACTGGATGTATGTCGAAGGATTCCAAAGTTTGGTGATGCAGTTATTGTGTAAGAGTCAATTGTCTCTCTGCCAACAAAAACAAAAAATAAATCCATAAACACTTGAACATATTAAGTCTATAGAATGTTGTCCAACCATGCACCTCTTCCCATCATACCTTTAAGGGAAAAAAAAACACACACACACACACATATCCCAATAATTTGTTGACAAAAATAAAGTCATCCCCACACATTCAAGCAAATCCATGTATGAATGAACAGCTTGTGAACTAGTCCAAAAAAAATTATTCTTGTTTGAAGACTCTTTGATCAAGTGTTGAGGCTTGACCAGATGAGAATCCCCTAGTTAAGACAAAAGATTTTGCCTCTGGTAGTCAAGTGGTTCCTACTTAGCTCAAAGAAGTGATTCTCAGGGTTATTTCACAATGTTGGGTTGATTTATCCCACCATCCTCTGCATCCAACTTTCATAACCCATCAACCTTGCTTGAACCAGTACACATCTATGATTGCACTGATGCAATGGTGCCACCTTGACTAGTTAAACCACCAACCGTCTTAATCCTAGGCAAACAATGGTAGCCCAGTGACAACTAAGCAACATCCTTGGAAGTCAACTAGATATGTTGTTTAGTTACATAGATACTCAAGACTCTACCAAGATGAATGGTGAAAATGACTAGCTGTTTACAAGTCCAAAAATATTCAATAAAAGCTAATACATGGCATCTTAATATAAAAAACACGTGGCACCTAAGGCTAACTAACTAGCCTTTCTCCTTCAATAGAAGCTCACTTAGGCATAAGGTCTCTATTTTAATGCAAGCTTATTGGGCATCAGAGCAACAACAGCGTGAGGAAATTCTACACCTTGGTGCTCGTCCCTAACTCTTCTTTGCATCCTACGCTTCAATGCCTCCCTGAGCCGGTGGTAGGACCACGGGGGCCCTAACTTGGGCTTGGTGCGAGCCAAGTGCTAAAACATGCTACCCATTCACTTGGAATAGCTTGAGGGTCTTGAATTGGTGGATAAAACAAGGGGTATCCGATCTAGTTGAGTAGCCTAAGCCATCATTGGATTTGCCCGCCTTCGACCTTGGTCACCACCGGAGGAAAGAGGTTCATTTTCTCCTTTCGACACACACCATATTCAACATGGGCTCGTTAAATAAGCCTACTCAGTCCTTGTAGCATCAAAAAAGGCCCAAGTGCCCAACTATAAGTGGAAAGAGACTCCCATTGGCTTGATGATTCAACCAATAGAATTCCACCACATAGGATCCTTGATCTCTATATAAAGGTCATTCATAGGCTCATAGCTCATTTACAAAGATGGAAAATCCTAAGGTTGGATGCTCTAAGATTGATAATTCTCTCATTTGAGAACTTCCAAGTTCCAAGGACCAAGAGCATTCCCACTCTTTGGATCCTCTCTCTTTTACTACCACACTTCAGAAATTCCCCTCGGTTGCCTTCATCTCCCTTCTGCAACACTCTCTTTACTATCTTGCCAACTCGGACATTAACTCGGATAAGTCACCTCTATCCCTCACTACAAGAACCCTAGCTATCAAAACTAGCTCTTATAAAGAAATATTTTCGTTCAAGAATCATGATTAGAAGATTTTCAAAATCTGTTTGTAATATATGCCAATCAAATTTTCAAACAATTTGAACCATCATACGTGACAGAAGGCAAAAAGGTCTAGAGCTATCTAACTGTCCAAACTTCCCACCCAACAAATTTCTTACTTGGACCTGTTGACTGTTTGGTCTCAATCCCCAGTTTCCAACAATCACTATGTATAAGAATCAAATCATTAATTGTGCCATATGACAAATAAGTATAAATGCACTGTTTAATCTTGATCACAATGTCCAACAATTGCATAAGATTTTTTTCTTTTGATAAATAACAAAGTTTCATTAAATGGAAAGAGGTCGTGCAGCCCATGTACATGCACGGTACACAAAAGATCAAACAAAAGGAATACAAAACAACAAAAATAATTACAACTTATGAGAGCATAAGAAGCCAACAAAAGGGAAAGAAAAATATAAATAAATAAATAAAAAGGGTGATTGAAGGTCCTCCCGATCGTGACAGACTCCTACAGAAAAATTATTTGGCAACGATCAATTCTACAGAGGAGACTTCTACCTCGTCACTAATACTTGTATGTCTCTTATTCCAAACACACCAAAGCAAAGCATGAAGGACAATCACAAATGGGTTCCTCACACATCAAATCACAAATAGGTACTAAACGGATCCTGTGGTGCCTATGTAACATTAGGACAAGGACTGGTGACTAATTGATTACATCATCAAAGTGGGACTCAGGTGCTCCTACTAGAACTAACCTCCTCTTAGAATTTTATTTAGCACTTCCATAGCATCTTGCCAATCACACCTGACACCTTAGTATTTCCAAAGAAAGGAATTGTCAATCAATTAGCACCCTAACTTTTTGTTGAGCTCACATAACTCTAAAGATCACATAACTTTTTGTTGTCAATCAATTCCCTTGTTTGGCAAACTAAAATAGGAGAGAAAGTGGAGAGAAAATGGGGGGAGAAAAGAACCCAAAAATCTCTCTCCAAATTGGAGAGATTTGGAGAGAAGAGAAGAGAAAGTTAATGTACGTTATTTTACTACTTTGCTATTTCTCTCCTGTTTAGCTTTTATTTATTTTTCATGTAATTAAGGGCAATATTCAAATTTATACCTTAAAATCTTCCCTTCTCTTATGAAGCTTTCCAAACAAGGTGGAGAAAAAAGTTATTTAACTCTTCTCTTCTCTAAACAAATTCTTTTCTATTACTCTTCAATTCTCTCAATCCAAACATAGTGACTCTCCAAACATAGTAACTCTCTCTGTCTCATTAAAAAGAATATTCAAAAAATACTTTCTTGGAAAATATTTTTAGAAAATAAATTTCCCTGAGGGAAAAAATTCTGAACAAATATATTTTCCCAGAAAAAAAAAATGAATAAAAACGATGAAGGTTGATAAAAGAAATTTTCCGGAAAATACTCTCCCGGTAAAATTCCCAGGGTTCCGGCTCTGTTTGTTCCCACGGAAAATACTTTTCCGGAATACACACACATGTGTATGTATGAAAATACCTGTAACTTCGAGGCCATTGCTGAGATGAGAAAACAAGAGAAGGCGAATTCTGAGCTTCTTCACCATCCCCAACAACCTCTTCATCACTGCTACTACTCTCAATCTTATTCTCTTGTATATCATTCTCACCATCATCATGAACACTGTCCAAGAAAGACTCCATATCTCTCTCCATCTCCATTGCCATATCCTTCTTCTCAGCCATGAATGGCACAAAGAAACCGAAACCAACGAAACAACAGCTATAGTTGGCGAATCTTTTATGGGTCACTGTTTCGGAGAATGGCAGAGAAAAACGACAGTAAGATGACGAAACAAGAACATGCAAAATTGCAGAGAGGCAGAGAGCGTGAAGTGTTGGTATACTTGAAGAGTACTTAAAGGTGAGGTGTGCAAATTTCTGTTTCTGTTTTTTAATGTTTTTTTTGTTGTCTGTTTTCAGAGGGAGGGTGTGAATAGTGAGTGGCTGCGCATGGAAGTTGAAAAGAGGAGAGCGAAAGGAGAAGAGAAGAAGGTAGAAGAAGGTAGTAGAAGTGACGTGACTGGTTCCGTTTGAAACACGCGCGTTTGAAAAGCGAGTGGTATGTGCATTCGAAGGTTTGTTAACTTTTTAAAAAGATACTTTAGCTTTTAAAGGGATTTGGAACGAAACGGGATCTTTACTTGGGATTGTTCTGTGCTTGAGTTACGTGTCATTATATGAATCATTTACATATTACTCAAATAAAATATAAAGCATTCAGATTATAACACATCACCCAAATATATTTAAGTCCAAGCATTTTCTCTACTTTAGAATGAAGAATGATCTAACATTTGATAACTATCTGGTGATCCATCGGTCAGATTATGTCATATAAAGTCATGAAATGATCTAACAGTCCTAAATTATTTGTCCTGACTTAGTATTGGAAGACAATTTTTTTTTTTTTTAATAATAATCCAATATTTCTTATTCATTTTTTGAGCAATAATCATAGTGATCTGACGACCAATTTTTTTAAAAAATATCACTATAAAAAATAGTGAGTATTACGTTCTTCAAAATATCATCATTTTTTCACGATCAGTTATTTTCAGAAATTGACTGTAGAACCACTGTGATTTTTGATCCAATTATTTGTGATTTTTTTACAGTTAACTTTTTGCAGTTGGATATATGGATGTCTATTAGCATTTCAATATTTTTATTATTTCTAAAATTGGTTTAGATCTATTGATTTTTATTGTTTATTGTAGACTTACAGTAGGTTTGACCACACTAGATTGGTCACATAGTGAACCACTGTCAAATCACTAAGGGGGCGTTTGGTAGGGGGTTTTGACCGGTGGGTTTGGGGTTAGGCTTCACTTTCCATTGTTTGGATGATGGGTTTGGGATCAAGAAGACAACCTGGTGGAGTCAGGATTCCTGCCAATAAGGGGAATGCGAAACATCTTCTCAGCGTGGGTTTGAGCAATGAAGCCCGTGAATGGATCACTCATATTTTGGTATTGATGAGCGTATCCCTCCCTTTACACTCTACCAAATTTTAATTTCACATATGTCCTACATATCACGACCCACACACACAGCAGATCAATGGAAGAATAAGAAGAGAAGAATGCACGCAGCAAAGGTCAGGCTTTGTCTGATGGAAAATTTCTTCCAAATTCCTTTTGTTTTTTTTAGTTTTCCTTCACTTTCTCGGCAACCAAACGGCTGGATCGTCGCCCTTTGCTGCCGGAGCGTCGTTGCCTTTCCCTGCCGGTGTCTTCCCCCTTCCCCTTGCGTCGTCGTCTTCCCCAGCTGGTTACTTCACTTTTGTAATTTTAAAAGAAACATGGGTTATATATATATATATATATATATATAGCTGTAGAACGAACTTTATAATGGATTTATGTATGATTATTGTTATTTAGGGCTTTTTAGTGCTTAATGGATTTTTTTTTGGTTAAATATTTAGCTCATAAATGGAGGGCAATTTTGTAATCTTATATATAATTGTTGTGATCCTGATGGTCCAAACAAAAAAAGGTCAAGCTTCAAGTCTGGTCATCTTATTATTGATTCCTAGCCAAACCCAAACCCCCCTATTAGGACATTCCCAGGAAAGATTCCTAACCCTTACCAAACGCACCCTAAGGAATCCGATCCGGATTGAAAGGGCGAATCCAAATTCTGTATATTTTATTTCATTTTATTTTATTGTTATTATATTTTTGTTGGAACAGATTGAGTGTATTGACAAGTTCGGTGGGACACACATCTCGTCCGTGAATGTAATCAAATCACAAATTCAAGTGCTCGTTGGGAATATGATGGCCTCTCGGTCCTACTTGATGGGCTCCAATTGGCAAAACTGTTAACTGTACAATGCATTTTTTTTTTTTTTTAAACCTACTGAAGTTGATGATGGTAAGGGGATTTGGATCCAATGTTGATTAGTGAGAGATGAATATCTATTGATCAACAATTTAGATATTGCCGCATAATTCTTTGAAGGGATCCAAAGGCACCTAATTATTTGTCTTGACTTGGGTATTAAATGATAAAACTTTTTAAGCAACAATAATATATTTCTCACTTATTTTTTTGAAATAACCATGGTGATCGGTCAGTTTTTCAAAAAAATATCATTGTGAAAACCTGTAACTATTTTGTTTTTCAAAATATCATCATATTACAGTCAGTTTTTCAAAAACTGACAATTCGATCATTGTGATTTTTGTAGGGCTAACATACATAAGAGAAATATCTAATTCAACAGTTAGTTTTTCATTTTTCATTTTTTTTTTTTTTTTATTGTAGTTGGCCATATGGAGGTCCATTTGCATTTCTGGGTTTTTATTATTTCTAAAATTGGCTCAGATCTTTTATTTTTTTTACTGATTTTTGCTGCTTAGTGTAGTCTTAATGTAGGCTTTACCACACTCGATCAATCAACATGGATAAAGACATGTGGGAGATCAACAATGAATCCAAATCCTTTGATTTAAGGTTAAATCAACACTTATTGATCGGCCACTAAAATGCCTCCACATAATGGTTTGGGGATCCAAAGGTCCTCCTTTGTTTGTCTTTATTTGTCTTGATGACTTGAGTATTTAAGGATAAATATTTTTGAGCAATAATCCTACATTTTTCACTCACTTTTTGAACAATAATAGTAAGGACTCAAAGGTAAGTTTTTTTAAAGAATGTTATTGTGAAAAATTATAATTATTTTATTCTTCAAAATATCATCATTTTCTCATGGTCAATTTTTTTAAAAACTGACTATTGAATCATTTTTGACAGACATGACATACCTAAGAGGGGTCTCTAATCCAATAGTCAAATTTTCAAAATTTGTTTCGCAATTTACTATATAAAAGTATGTTAGCATTTCTGTATTTTTTGTCATTAAGTTTCTTGTCAATATCCTAATAGGATCGATTCTATTAATGAGTATTCATAACACGTGAGGGGATTTTGTCCGTTGTAAGTAATACGAGGGAACATTGTCAGTGGACCAAAAAGGACAAATGGATTAGCCATGAAACCATGTGAACAGAATCACGCGTCCGATTCGCATAACCATGAAACCATGTGAACAGAATCTCCTGTGAACTAGTATGTTTGGTTTCTGGCAATAAAATATGTGGTGTTTAAAAAGTAAGAGTTTATTCGATGTATTCATGTAATTTGATGTGCCGATACTAAAATTTGTCACCTCAAATGGTATAAGATAATATCAATACCAAATTTTGATTCATGTGCTACAATGAATTAATGTTATATTTTGGTATTTTTTGCTTTTTTAAGGGATAGTATGACATGGCACAAATGATATTTGTTATTTGAGGTGTTAAATTTGAGAGACCTATGTAGCATTGAAAAAATTCGATATCCCAAATAGCACACCATTGGTTTAGGCAATAAAAAATGCCATCCGTAGGAGGTAGGGCCCATTTGGAATACTTTTACTTATGCTTATGAAGCAAAAAAAAGAAGAGAAGTAGAAGTTAATTTAAGCATAAGCAAAAGTCAGTTGTGTTTGAAAACTGTATTTTAAAAGTGTTGTTGACACTAAAATTGCTTTTTTTGTCTGTTTGGATAGCATTTGAAGAAGTTACTTATAATCCTGAATTGAGGCTATTACCCTTGCAGAATACAGTACTTATTTATTTTCCTACTTGGTAATAAAATTATAAATAATAAATAACATAACCATAAATAATACATTTATACTTGAAGCAGTGAAGGCATGATGCAGTAGCACTGAAGCCTTAGTAAAGCTTGAGCCTTGAAGGACTTTAATAAGAGGTTCGGTCAGTTCGGTGACCGTCGGTGCATGAAAGGGCAAACCGAGAACCGACCGGAATCGATCGGTTTTGTAAGCTTGCAAACCAAACAGACCAATTCCTTTTTAAAAACCATTCAACTTCGGCCCAATTGGTTTGGTTTAGTTCGGTCCGTCAGTTTCGGTCGGTTTTTGACCACCTCTACTTCTACTTATCTGAGAAGTACTTACATGCTATGTGTAGTATTTTAATGCATGCTATGTGTAATACTTTCTCTAGGAAATAACAAACAAAAATGAAAACTGAAACAAAAAGACCAAATTGATTGAAAGAAAGGATGAGTAGTTCCAATCATAATCATATTGTAGAAGCTTAGGAGATAATATTAGTGCATTCAATACAATTTCTTCAAGGCCATAAACAAACGACTAATTAGTTTCAACAGCCACAGCAATAATATTTCTAGCAGAACTTAATTATTTGAATTAGTTTAAGATGTTGAACTATTTGGGCAACTCAGTAGTTCTTCACAATTTGGGAAACCGATGAATATGTTCCGAGCACTGCGCTGATAATGCCCAATCCAGCAACTACAGTACTCCAAATGATCTGGGTATATGGAAACACTGTGTAAATAAAGAGAGGCAAACAAAGACAGATGCAAAGAGAATGAATGCTTAAAAAAGGGCTTCCTTTCTTTTGTAATTTTATTTTCTTCTCTCATTCTTCCCAAGAACCAAACAGAGACTAAATTATCTAGTAGGTGGAATGCTTAAATTTTGCATCAATGTTCATGGACTTTGTCAATACAAGTGAGCACAAAGAAATAGAGAAACACAAATCCAATGCTAGGAATTTAAAGACCCATTATTTTGGTAGATTATGGCAGCTGAATTGTACCCATTAATATGAGATTCTGATCTCTAGACTTCTCTTTTATGGTTAGTACTAACCACTTCCATTGTCATTCAGACTAATGATAAAGTTGAAGAAAAAAAAAAGAGTATGGATCCTCTGCTTGGGTTTAACCACTATTTTCAGGAAATGATTTCTCTATCAACAAATGAAGGCAACAACAAAATCTTTCAATGGGTTTCAAATTAATGGTCATCCAATGTGATGAGAAGGTAGATGTGTGACACAAAGCAAGGTCAGATTTTTCTTCATTCTAATATGTTCTTCCCCCTCCCCCCATCTCTGTGTGCATATATGTGTGTAAAGCAAACAAATCTTGCAAGCTAGACTAAGTATATAGTGACATCAAGTTAAACTATGCTTACCTGCATCTTTGTTGCCTTATTCCGCGCAATTCTTAGGAAGCATAAAGCTGGCATTATCATCGTCTGAAGTGAAGCAACAACTTATAGAAACATATTAATTTCCGAATGTGAATCCTTATAGTTGTTTAGATAAACAAAGCAAAGAAAGGGATCAAGAAACAGGGAATGACAAAGATCTGATCATGTGACATTAGTATGGATAACCATTCTTTAAAAGCATGATTAAAAATATAGTTTAATTTAACAAAAAGAACAAGAAAAAAAAATATTGAAACATGGTTTAGAAATTGTTCAAAACAACCAAATAACAAAAGAAACACAGTTAGTCACTTCAAACAATTAATTAAGACAAAATCAACCTATCAGTCACATTAGACATACAATTCATTCAAGTGAGCAGTCACCTAACAAGATCCTAGTTTAACAATTAAAGTTTCAAGGTTTTTTTTTTTATAAATACCTCAGCTTAAGGCAAAACTTAAGGCACACCTTAACTAGGCCTGTTAAACCTAACTTTTCATACACACATTGACAATTTAGACTTATATGCAACTTATATAATGAGTTAGTGAAATATCTATATATCTTTCCTCATGTAAATACGGGCCTTCTGGTGCTCCATATTAGTAATATGGGTTTTTGAGGATATGCCTCAACGGTATCTCTGACTCTTTGTCGCTTAGATGCTTCTACTCTCATAATTGTGGCATTTGGAAGAATGGCTCTAAACTTAAAGAATCTTTTAACAAAGAGATCAGAGTTTATATCGCCAATAGGACAAAATTCATGTTTCAATGATGTGTGGAGAGGCATTGTCTTTCTTTGTATGAACCTCCTCCCCTCCCCCCCCCAAACAAAGGTTTTCCAGCAAATACAGAGGTACAGAGGTCTGTCCAACATAAGGAGGAGGTTTTTCTCAGCAGAAATAGTTATTTCCAGAGAGTTTCCAACAAGAAAGGCTAATATTCTTGCTGCAGGTTTTTGAAGAACTGCAACTAAATAGAGTCTAACTCTTCATGTAGACTAAAAATGCTACAATTCACTCTTTTGTAGCATCAGAACTCTGTTTGCTAAAAATGTAAAGAGTTTTTGACTCTTTAAGATGTTGATTAAATATAAAGAGTCTCCGACAGCTCTTCTATTGTAGAATCAAGTTCTGGACAGCATAGAGTTTCTAACTCTTTTAAGCTACATGAAATTCAACTACAAAAATTAATATATCTGTGAGGCCTTTAACATCTGTTTACAAAGAAAACTGAGGAGGTCCTTACAGTCGCGAGGATTGCCGTGGAATGGCGGTCGTAAGTACTTGTAGTTCTATATTATCGATAATAGGGGTGGATATGAAGGGGAACAGAGTAAGTCACGCTGGCCAACCTCTGGACACGATCTGGGAGTTATTCTTCGCGATCTTGTCCTTAAGATCGTGAGGAATAACCCTTGCAATAAATTCTCTTCCTCCCCTCTTATCCTTGGTTGTTCCTTGCCTTCAATGAGATTAATACCCTCTCTTTTATAGGAGAAGGAAGGCGAGTACAAAAGGGGTCAAATCACTGACAGGGAGGCCGGCGCGCAGCCAAGCCGGCACCCTGGCTCCCTGCCATTTTCAATCATGAGAATGGGCGGATGATTTGACTGATTTTGTACAGTTGACACCGCCGCCCTAGGTCTCAGCACAGCAGTACTCGACCTAGGCCCTGCAATGGCGGCCATAGCCCGCACTGCATGGACGCACACTGCCCGAGGCGGGAAGTCAATAAATGCAGAGAGAGAATATATTGCATTGCCCACGTGTCATTTCTTGGGGTTGCCAGATCGACCTGGCCAAGACGAAGGGGCGACCCTGCCTCCTCGCGAGGGCGTCCCTTCGCGTTGACGCTCTTCTGTCCCAGCCACCAGTCCTATTCCCCATATTTCGACCTTGTAGCAATAATAGACCACGGTTTCTCATGGCTTGTTCATATAAACATGCAAGTGGGGAGGGCGAATGCCTTCGGCACTTCGTCGCCTCTGCCTTGAGTACAGGGGTCGGTGGAGGTTCCCACCTTACCCCATCTGTTGTGATGCTCTACTTAGTGTCTTCCCCGACCTCATTCGTGAAAGTGGGGCGGCACGGGTGCAATCATTTTGGAGAGGGGTCCTAGAACCGCGACCTTCTGGGACAAGGTTGCGATCGAAGGGATGTGTCCCTCCATCCCAATAGGATAGACAACCGAGGTCGTCCTGTTCAATTTCTAGTATAAACATTTTGCCCCCCGCACCATTGCGACCTTGCGCGTTGGAGGCAGGGGCGCAAAGGTGCGACGCTCCACTTCTTGTCAGACTGACTGTCCTTGCGTTGATGGGATGTGTCACCCTATCATTCGTAGGGCAGTGGATCGTCAGGGTGCATTAAATGCGAAACGACGCTTCGGCGGCGCTGGACACGTGACCAGATGCGCCATCATTGCTCCTCTGAGTATAAATACTCCTCAGTGCCATTCATTTGTACGCTTTCAGAAAATTTTAACTGCAAGGTCGACATCTCTTGCTCCCAAGTTCCCTAGCTCCCTCTCTCTTCTTCTCCTTTTTAACTTACGACCTTGTAATGGCTCCCGCTGACCAATCGCCACCACCAACAATTACTATCGCCCCACTGGCGTATGTCGATAAGTTGATCCCTCAGGTTCCATCGACAGAGACATGGAAGGATTCTTTTCTCCTTTCCGACAGTTTTTGGAAGGTCGCGGCCAAAGGAGAGGCCGTGGGAGGATCTCTTGCCCACATTCCGATGTATCCCTACACCGAGTCTTCAGCTGATGAGGGCGTTCCCACTAACGGGGCGGCCATGACTCGTTTCTGTATAGAGAGGGGGAACTACCCCGAGTCCCCGATGGCTTCGCGTCCTTCTCACTTCCTTCGACCTGGTGGGATGCCTGGGTGAAGGACATCCTTTTAGACGAGGGCCATAGGAAGATGCTTCAAAAGGCCGAGGTTCTTGGTGCGGTGATGATGAGCGCCACGTTATCGATCCCCCGAGACAAGAACGGGCTGAGCTTTCTTCTGTCGAGGTGGTGCGCAGGAACGCACACCTTCGTCGCTGTGTGGGGGGAGTTTGTCCCGACCCTAGAAGACGTGAACGTCTTGATGCGTCTGGATATCTTTGGGCGCGAGGACGTTGGGAATATTGAACTCACTACTTCAGAGTTACAGATGGAGGGGAAGTTGATCGAGGCACTAGGGCTCGCCTCAAAGTTCAGGTCGACCTTCTCCCAGGGTGGGAAAGCCGACCCTCGCAAGAACTCATGGCAGGCCTGGATCCGGTATTTTTTCCGAGATTATGACACCAAGAACCTCAACGCTTGGGCTGACTCGCCGAGGAAGGGAGGAGACTTGTATTTCGAGGCCTTCCTTGCTATGTGGCTGGCCCGTTATGTGCTGGAGGGCGCCCCTGAGGGAGGGCTCAACGCTCGGGTTTTTCCGATAGTGATCAAGATCGCGAGGGGGTGTAGATTCGCCCTCGCCCCCCTGTTCCTTGGGAATCTATACTGCCGACTTGACTACATCGTGATCGACACAGAAAGGTCGATGGGCCGATACGAGGTCAACACCTTCGTTAGCGCGGCCTTCCTCCAGATGTTTCTGTATGAGCTTTTTCCGGGATACGCTCCTCGACCGTCCTCCGCTTCGGCTTATGCGGAATTCAAGGAGAAGGACGGAGTCGGTCGAGCATTGAGGTGGTCGAAGTCCAGCCCTCGAGGACAAATCCGTGACTTTATCGACTCGGCCGTCAGTTTTACACCCCGTCCCTACATATCAGATTTGAAGGGGTATAGGAGGTCGGCCTTTTCTGCAAAAGGGCCAATTACCGTCGATCTGAGCGGTGAGGTCGACGGGCTTTATTACAACATCCTCATGGCCGCGTGCTATGCCCACCTCCCCGCTCTTCTGGAAGAGGAGAAGAAAGTGGTGCTCTACAGTCCTTACAGAGCATCACGGCAATTTGGTTTCGATCAGTGCGTCCCTCCCGCGCATGTGACCACGCTTGATTTCAAGGGATTATGCTCGAAATTCACTCGGGTCGAGGGCGCGAACAACTTCTTGGACCTCACGGTCGTGATTTTTCCTGGCCCCGATCGCCAGGGTGTGTACACCCCAGAGCATATGAAGTTCTGGAATAGGAACATTCAAGAGTTGAAGAAGTTCGTTCGATCCCCACCAGTGGTCCCTCTGGTTAGGATCGTGACAAAAGGGGACGTCTCTCTCAGACTGGTCCCAAAGGTGAAGGCGAAGGCTATAGCCCAGCCAGCCGAGGTCGAGCCCCAGCGACCTCCTTCCCCTAGAAAGACAAGGGCGAAAGCTCAGAAAGAGAAGGAAGACAGCACTGCCCAACCCCAGCTTCCCTCGAAGTGACCTCCTCCGGTTGACGGCGAGCCCAGCAGTTCAAAGAAGGTCCGTAAGGAGGTAAGTCAGAAGTCGTTTTATTCCTTGTTTTTTTTTTTATATTCTCCATGCGTAGATCGATTTTTGAACAAGTCTAATGGTGGTTAACCAGGTCTCTCCCCGGGTTGTCAAGACGACAGATCTGCCTTTAGCTGAGGGGTCGGTGCCTGTGCCTCCGCCCAGCGTCGCACGGAGGTTATTTTGAAGGATGAAAAAGAAGACGAAGGAGAGTTTGAAGTCGTACTTCCCCAACATAAGCCTGGTGCGGGTAAGGGCAAGGTTATCGCCCCTGTGCCCCCGACAGGAACCGGTCAGGTTGAAGTCCCGGGTCACAGGGCGATCGAGGGGTCGAGCTCTGGTTCGGAGGGGTCAAGCTCGGAGGGGAGCTCTGAGGAAGGGTCGACAGAATCGGGCTCGGAAGGATCTAGTTCCGAGGGGGGCAAGAAGGAGAAGGACAGAGAACATGAGACCTTTCCTCCCTCACAGACCCCGATTGAGCATGTCCCCGTGGATGTAAGGGATCCAGCCCTCGCAGATCTAGTTGAGAGGGTGACGACCGCTAAGGCGACCACCTCTGCCGGCTCGACCGAAACGAAGAAGGCGTCGCCAGACGCTAAGGTCTTGATTTCAATCGACGACACTCCCCCTGCAGGCACCCAGAGTGCGAAGAGTGCGTCGAGAAAGTCAAAGAGCGACCCTCCCCTTCGTCGTCAAGATTCCCCAGGTACTGCCGTGTTTAGATATTTTGTGTCTTTATTGGGTGGGGATACGGCACCTCATGTTGTTTCCTTCTCTCATGTAGTGCAAACTCCGAGCTCGTCTCGACCCTCCTTCCATATTGACCCACTGCAGCTGACCCCAGACCCGAAGGATCGCTTCGCTCTTGCCGCAGACGAGGTCGAGATTGCTGATGAATATGGTATCTCTCCCTGAGAAGCCTCGATCCTTCGTCGGGCGATTGCCAGGCATGGGGATTTTAGAAAAGGCTGCAAGCTCGTGAACCCTCTTCTTCATAGCACATACTTATCAGTGCTGGTCAACATTATCCGTCTCCTTACAACAAATATGCCTTCGAGTCTGACCGACCGCGACTTATTGTTCTTGAACTCGGGCCTTGACGATCTGGAGCTTGCTGGGTATGACATCAAGTGGCTGCGGTCGTGCTATAACAGCGTATGCCCAGTCATCGAGTACGCCCATGCTTGTGCCGAGATCATCCTCTACAAGGATCGGTTGAAGGAGCTCGCAGAGGAGGAAGCACAGATCAAGGCGAAGATTTCCGAGTTAGAGGAGGTAGCGAAGGCGCGGGGCAAGAATGCGAAACAGCAAAGGATTGATGTAGATGCCATTATAGGACCTAGGCTAATATAAATGTATATATATTTTTTGTAACCGGTCCAATATGTAATCATGAAGCATGAATGTAATAGAACTTCTCTTTTTTTTTTTATATCTCGCCTTTGCCTCTTGCATATGTATGTATAATTCTTGTCAAATCTCGATGGATGCCACAACAAAACGGCATCTCATCGTAGTTTAGAAGCGAACAAAAAAAGAGTTATTTACAAAAACAAGCGCGACCCAGGCCTAGTAGATTAAATGCGACCTAGGCATAGTAGGATTTAATCCAAACTACATTGATCGGGGGTAGGAGGTCGTCAGAGTCAGGTTTGGAGAGTCGATAGTAGCCGCTTTCATTGGCTTCCCGTACCACATAAGGTCCCTCCCATTTGGGGGCGAACTTATGTGGTGCGGGTAATCCTCTCCTTACATGATCCGTCGACTTCAAAACAAGGTCCCCTGTCACGAATGTCCTTGGTCGCACAAGCTTGTCATAGGCACGCGCGATCCTTCTTTGATAAACCTGGAGATGAATATTTGCATTGTTCCTTCGTTCTTCGAGGCTCTCGAGGTCGGTTAACCTATCTTTGTGGTCAACCTCGCTGCGAAGAGCAAGCCTCGCAGAGGGCACTGCGATCTCAGCCGGTAAGACAGCTTCGGCTCCGTACACTAGGGAAAACGGGGTCGCGCCAGTCGCCCCTCTCTTAGACGTTCTGTACGCCCAAAGAGCCAAAGACAACTGGTCGTGCCACGATCTCGGCAGCTCATGCACCATCCGACTCAAAATTCTTAGCAATGTCTTGTTAGTGACTTCGGCCTGGCCATTTCCTTTAGGATAGTAGGTCGTTGATTTAACATGGTCAACCTTGTACTTCGCAAGAATCTCTCGGACATGCTTGTTCACAAACGGTGTTCCGTTGTCTGATAGGATCCTTTTAGGAATCCCAAATCTGCAGATAATGTTTTATTTGATGAAATTTGCAACTACACCACCAGTTGCCCTCCTAAGTGGGACGGCTTCGGCCCACTTCGTGTAACATTCAGTCGCTGCTAGGATCCATATGTTCCCGCGCCCTGAAGGCGAGATAGGTCCGATAAGGTCCATTGCCCAAGTGTGGAAAGGCCAAGGCGTGTTGAGGCTATGGAGGTCGACCGCAGGGGCTCTAATCCGATTAGCGTGAGTTTGGCACGGTTGGCACCTTCTCGCGAAGTCTTGGGCGTCTCTCTCCATCGTAGGCCAATAGTATCCCAAGTGTAGCAGGTGCCGAAATAATTTCGCACCCCCTTGATGCTCGCCACAGTCGCCCTCGTGGGCTTCTCTAAGGATTATAGGTATTTCACCTTCTGATATGCACCTCAGGGGCGCGCCGCGCCACCCCCTGCGATATAGCACGCCTTCTTTTAGAAAGTACCTCGGGGCTTTCTTCTTGATCAAGATCGCATCTTTCACTTCTGATGGTAGGGTCCCTTCTTTCAAGAAATCAATGTAAGGCTGTTGCCATTCGACAAATTCGACCGTTCCTTCCTCGAAGGGATCGGGATTACCATGACATTCTGGGCATCGACCCTGGACTTCGCTTGCATCTCTTGCCATTGTCGGCCAATAGTATCCTTGCCTTTGAATCCTCCTATATAACGGTACTTCATTTTTACCGCAATATTGTTCATGAGCGACCTCGAGTAATTTCTTAGCTGCGATCTGTCCAATGCATCTTGAAAGAACGCCGTCGGATCCCCTGAAGTATAGCTCACCGCCCCTGTCATAGTACTTTTCCAGACTTTGCGATCTGGTGCCGTCAAGTTTTGCTTGCGCAAGCTCTTCCAAGACTTGTCTTCGCCAGTCATCTCTCTCGGGATCGTCTTCCGGGACAAGGTTCAGAATTGGGCAGGGGAGAGTTCGCTGCCTTATTTCGACATTCAGTTCTTCCTTGTCGCCCATAGTGACCTTTGAGGCCAAGGTAGCGAGGGCGTCAGCGTGTCTGTTGTTCGACCTCGGATGATGTTCGACCCTAACTTCTTCAAATCTTCCCAGAAGTTTTTGGACTAGGGTTCTGTATGGTGCCAATGAAATTTCCTTAACAGCGTATTCTCCAGACGTTTGCTTTACAACTAGGCTGGAGTCTCCTAGGATACAAAGTCGAGTTACTCTCATTTCGCGTGCAAGTAGGAGTCCTAGGATTAGGGCTTCATATTAGACCTCATTGTTGGTCGCTCCAAAGGCGAGCTTGTAGGAATAGGAAAGGGTCGAGCCCTGAGGGGTCGTGAACACAATCCCAGCTCCACCTTCATTTCTTCCTGCTGAACCGTCGAAGCTCATCTTCCATTCCTGTCCGGAGGTCGATCTTACCTTTTCCATACTTCCTGGGATTTCGTCCATAATGGGCTCGTGGTCGTGGATTGGGAAGTGGGCTAGGAGGTCTGCCAACGCTTGGCTCTTGATTGCCTTTAGAGATACGCATGAGATCTCGAATTCGCTCATCATGAGGAGCCATCTCACCATTCTTCCTGACAGAGCGGGTTGCGTGGGGAGGAACCTGATGGGGTCGCATCTGGTGACGATCTGCAGCGGATGGGCCAGGAGATAATGTCTGAATTTCTGGCATGCGAACGCGAGAGCGAGGCAATGCTTTTCGACCCTGGGGTATTGCATCTCTGCCCCTCGTAGGATGCGACTGACGTAGTAGACTGGTCGCTCTTGTCCCTCTATCTCCTGGGCCAGGAGCGCACCTATCGATTTTTCTGTGGAAGTTAAGTACATGATAAGTGGGATCCCGGGTCGTGGAGAAATCATGGTCGAGGTCGAGCTCAGAGCTTCCTTGATCTTATCAAAAGCTTTCTGGTGATCGGTCGTCCAGACAAATAATGTCTTCTTCTTCAACAGTGAAGAGAAGGGGGCGATAGTCTCTGCAAGGGCTGGGACGAACCGTCTTACGTATGAGACTTTTCCTAGGAAGCTTTTTAATTGCTTCTGCGAAGTGGGAGGGCGCATTTCTTTTATCGCTCTTGCCTTTGATGGTTCGACATCAATCCCGTGCCTGTGCACCAGAAATCCCAAGAACTTGCCCGCTGATACCCCGAAGGCGCACTTTAATGGATTCATCTTTAGGTTGTACTTTCTGCATCTTTCAAATACCCTCCTTAGGTCGGCTATATGATCCTTTTCAAGCTTTGATTTCACGACTATATCGTCAACATAGTCTTCCAAGATGTCATGCATCATGTCGTGGAAGATCGCAGTCATTGCCCTCTGGTAGGTCGCACCTGCGTTCTTAAGACCGAATGGCATGACGACATAGTAGAAGTTCCCCATGGGCGTCCTGAAGGCTGTCAAGGTCGCATCGTTTTCATCCATACGAATTTGGTTATATCCGCTGAACCCATCCATGAACGAGAACATCTCGTGTCCTTCAGTCGCATCTATGAGGGTGTCCACATTTGGCAAGGGGAAATCATCTTTGGGGCAAGCTTTGTTGAGGTCGCGAAAGTCGACACAACAACGGATTTGCCCATTCTTCTTTTTGACCGGGACTACATTCGCCAACCAGGTAGGATGTTGGATCGGCTTGATAAAACCTGCTTCGAGCAGTTTTTCGATCTCAGATTTGATTTGAGTCTCCAGCTCCGGACGAAAGACTCTTGGTGGTTGCTTGACGGGTCGCGCCGACCTTGATACTTCCAGTTTGTAGGAAACGACCTTGGGGTCTAGGCCGGGCATCGCAGAGTATTCCCACGCAAAAACATCCTGAAAATCCCTCAAGAGGGACAAAAATTCACCTTTCTTATCTGGGGAGAGATTACTGCTTAGGAAGACCGGCTTAGGGTTGCTTTTCCCATCTGATAGGTCGACCTTTTCCAACTCCTCTTCTTGGGGTTTGGGCGCGTCTTGGAAACATTTCTGGCGCGACAGGTAAATGATTGTGGTTGGACGATGGGCCGACTTCTTCTTGGTCGGCATAGCTGGGGCGCAGCCCAGCTTCGGGAGAAGCTGCCCCGGCGTACCGTCATAAACGGTAGATGATGCGGCCACATGGCAGCTGTACCCTTTTGACAGCACTCCCTTTCTCGGCCCATACTCTCTCTTTCTCTGTTCGACCTCCTCGATTCTCCTCGCCCCACTTTGGTAATCAGAGGGACCTAGGTGGGGGAATGATCGATTCTCCCTCGGGGGACAACTCGTCATATCTTTCCTCATCGGCCAGGTGCGCTTCTTCAGGCTCGAATGGGGAGGTCGAGGCAGGGATTCTGACGACCCCACCTTTCCATCGACATTTTACACATTAGTGAAAGGTTGAAGGCACCACCCGATACTTGTGCAACCAAGGTCGCCCCAGGAGAATGTGATAGTTTGTGTCAACATCGATAACCTGAAAGCGCGAGCTTCCTCTCATTGGGCCGACTTGTAGATCGAGATCAACATACCCCAGGGTTTTGTGATGGGCCGCTGCGAACCCGAGTACATTCATGGGTACTCTCACAATCTTGTCGGCGGATATCCCCGCTTTCTCTAGTGTATGGATCGACGTAATGTTTATGGACGACCCTGTGTCGATGAACGCGCGTTTTAATTCGACCCCATTAACAAAGGCCGTCAAGAACAGAGGCCTATTGTGATTGAGGTAGGGCATCTCAATATCCTCATTGGAGAAGGTGATCGAGGTTTCGTTGAGCTTAATCTTTCGCCTGATCGATCCCCCTTCGGCGAAAGCCGCCTCGTGCTGCTCGTGCGCGACCTTGGCAAGCGCTCTGGAGGCCTCGAATCTGGCTACCTCGCTGAAACCCAACTGGTCGTAAAAGCGCTTGAACTTAGGGGTCTGTTACAAGGATGCAGCGATCCCGTCATACTCTCCCAGCGGGTCGACCCCATCTTCTTCTTGTGCTTCGCCCGTGTGAGAGGCCATATGAGTTTGACCTCCCGCGCTGGTATGGGCTGGGAAGGGGACATGGTTCACGTCTACCGCTTGGGCCACCACTTCGAGCTCTCCTGCCTTCATTTTCCTTTCAAAGATCCTCCTCAAGGCCCAACAGTCCATCGTTGGGTGCCGCTTATGTTGGTGGAATGCGCAAAAATTAGGGTGAGCTCGGTCGTGAGCTATGGGTTCGACATCGACCGAGGGCAGCGAGATCGCCCCATCTTTCACCCACTGCTCCAAGAGATGGAGGACTTCCCTTGCCCCACAAGGAAAATGGGGTAGGTCGGCGGGCTCTTTTCTCTGCCCTCTTCCGCCTTTAGCCCTTTTCTGCGGTTCTGCAGCTGCGACCTCGGCTGTGGCTGGCCTCTTCTCTCTCTTCCATTCAAACTTTTGAGCGGGAAGGGGTACGCTCTTGCGGGTTCTTCGCGCCGCCTCGTATAATTTAGAAAAGGAAGGGAGAGGGAGGTTCTCAAGATACACTCTATAGGCCATGTTCATCCCTGCCACACAGAGGCTCACCAATCCTTCCTCGGCAATGGAGTCATAACATTCCATCGCCCTTTCCCGGAATCTCTTGACATATTCGACCAAGTTCTCGCCTTGGTTTTGGCGCTCTTGGCTGAGTGTGATCGAGGTTACGCGTTCGTCAACCCAGAAGAACTTCTTGTAGAAGGTGTCGACCATGGTGTCCCAGGTCGGCATCGATTCTAGAGCGAGATTCAAATACCATGTGTAGGCACCCTCTGTCAGAGATTTTGAAAATTCCCTAAGCCTTAAGCCCTCGTTTGATCAGTAGGCTCCTAGGGCATCTAGGAAACGCACCACATGTTCCTTGGCGTTCCCCTTCTTCCCATTAAACATAGGGAACTTCAAAGGCGGTACATACCCTACAGGGTAAGGTGCGCTTGCTAGCTCGAGGGGGTAAGGAGGACGTAGGTCGCAATTAGGTATCGGCGGTAAGGGCCGAGAGAACCTGGCACGCTCTTGCTGCAAGAGTCTTTCGAGATCCTCCCTTGTAAAAAAAGAGCTAGTTGGTGGCGGGGTCGCCTCTGTAGCAGGTGGAAGTTCCGCGGCCGAGCCAGCCCCTTCTCTTGGCCATGAGGCTCCTCCTTCCCCTCTAGTGGCATCCGCGCCCCCGTGGAGCTGAGGGGCGTTAGATTCGGGGAGCGCGGTGTGCGATCGTAAAATCTGTAGCATTTTTTCCTCAGTTTCTTGCATCATGGAGGCGATGGTGGGAGTAAGCGTCGCCATGATCTCATTAATGATAGACTGATGGGCGCTACTATGTGCTGACTCGGCAATTTCTTAGCCATTAGCACCAGTGCCTCCACCTGCACCGACTCGGTTGCTACTTCGCGTTCGGGCAGCCATTGCACGTACAACCTCCCCAGTGGAGTCGCCAAAATGTTTACAAAGAAAACTGAGGAGGTCCTTACAGTCGCGAGGATTGCCGTGGAATGGCGGTTGTAAGTACTTGTAGTTCTATATTATCGATAATAGGGGTGGATATGAAGGGGAACAGAGTAAGTCACGCTGGCCAACCTCTGGACACGATCTGGGAGTTATTCTTCAAGATCTTGTCCTTAAGATCGTAAGGAATAACCCTTGCAATAAATTCTCTTCCTCCCCTCTTATCCTTGGTTGTTCCTTGCCTTCAATGAGATTAATACCCTCTCTTTTATAGGAGAAGGAAGGCGAGTACAAAAGGGGTCAAATCACTGACAGGGAGGCCGGGGCGCAGCCAAGCCGGCACCCTGGCTCCCTGCCATTTTCAATCATGAGAATGGGCGGATGATTTGACTGATTTTGTACAGTTGACACCTCCGCCCTAGGTCTCAGCACAGCAGTACTCGACCTAGGCCCTGCAATGGCGGCCATAGCCCGCACTACATGGACGCACACTGCCCGAGGCGGGAAGTCAATAAATGCAGAGAGAGAATATATTACATTGCCCACGTGTCATTTCTTGGGGTTGCCAGATCGACCTGGCCAAGACGAAGGGGCGACCCTACCTCCTCGCGAGGGCGTCCCTTCGCGTTGACGCTCTTCTGTCCCAGCCATCAGTCCTATTCCCCATATTTCGACCTTGTAGCAATAATAGACCACGGTTTCTCATGGCTTGTTCATATAAACATGCAAGTGGGGAGGGCGAATGCCTTCGGCACTTCGTCGCCTCTGCCTTGAGTACAGGGGTCGGTGGAGGTTCCCACCTTACCCCATCTGTTGTGATGCTCTACTTAGTGTCTTCCCCGACCTCATTCGTGAAAGTGGGGCGGCATGGGTGCAATCATTTTGGAGAGGGGTCCTAGAACCGCGACCTTCTGGGACAAGGTCGCGATCGAAGGGATGTGTCCCTCCATCCCAATAGGATAGACGACCGAGGTCGTCCTGTTCAATTTCTAGTATAAACAACATCTATAATAGATGTTAAAGGCCTAATCTATTAGAACAAGAGTTTCTAACTCTTTAAGTTGATGGGAATTTTGAAAACAGAAACTAACAAATCTGTGAGGCATAAAAAACAGTAAATCTGTGAATCTTTGGCTTGTAATATGAAAACTGTAAATCTTTGGCTTGTAATATGAAAAGACCTCTTACAATTCAAATTGATTACAAAAATCTTCTCTCTCTCAAAGAGAATACATAGTCATTTCACTAAATAAAGAATATTAAAGTCCATTCATTCATATTCAAGAGATCGGTTTGTCAATTTAATGAGCCTCCATGTCATTTAAAGATAAAACCATTAAATCTCAAAAGAAAAGCATTTTGGACTTTGAAAATATTGAAATATATCAAATGAGAAGTATAAAGGATCAATATCCTTAAACTTTAAACAATGGGTATATCAATTAAGTAAATACCCAATTCTTATAAATGCTTAATACAATCTTTTGATTGGCATTCAAATGGTATAAAACCATAATATAAACTATGACTGACTTGATTCCACATTGGATGCATAGGCAATCCAGAAACAACATTGGATTCAGTCAAAAACCAAATGAACATCAGGTTTGCCCAAAACAAAAGAAATTAATCTTAATGGATCGATTATTCATTCATGAAGATAAAATCCTCAAAACTTAATCTCCTACAATGGGTTATTCACCCCTTTCAAATCCTAAAACTATGATTGGCTTGATCCCTGTAAGGGTACGTAGGCAACCTAAGAACTATACCTAGTTGCAACCATAATTATAAATAAATATATATATTTCTCCCATGTGCTTTAATGGGTCATATGTAACTATGTAAGTCATGGTTGAAATCAAAGGGTTTTCCCTTATAACAAGGGATTGTAATTAAGAATGGATCCTACTCGCTCTAATAAAAGCTAGTGTACTTCTTTTGATTTCAACTTCTCATCAATCATCACTCAAATAAGAATTATAAGCTCAAAATGATTTCAACTTCTCAAGCATCACTCAAATAAGAGGATATTCCAAGAGAGAGACACGATATTCCAAGCTTTCATTCTCAACGTACAATGCCATTCATGAAACCGTATGAATTTAATAAAGCGAAGTTGTATGCTTACCACAAGTATACAGAGGAGAGAACCAATGAAGGCCATCACAAGACCTGCAATCGAAACACAATGAAATTGAGTTCAATCATTTTGACAAGCATCAGAAGTGGGTCGAGTTGCCGGACAATGACAATGAGTTAAATAGTTATAATAGAAACTTTTATAATTTAACAATATGTACAGGAATTACTAAGCCACTATCACCTGAAAATTTGTAATTACTATATAACATAAAGAAATAGAAAGAATCAAAGGAAAAATGAGAAGAAAAGACTAGAAATGAAATCATGACGGCTCTGTTTGGTTGTCAGGAAGATAGTGCGAGAAAGTGAAATGGAGTAAAGGAAAGGAAAAGGAAAGTAAAGGAAAATGAAAGCAATGGAACTTGATTTTCCTACAAGTGTTTGGTTTACAGAAAAGGTACAGGAAATTAGAAACCTAAAACTTTCCTGCGATGCATTTTCCTATAAAAAATGTAGGATGCATTTTTGGAAAAAGTATTTTCCTGTAGGAAAGAGTTTGTGGTGGAGTCCACAACTTTTCTACTTTTTCCCTAACAACCAAACACTTAAAAAATGAAGTTATTTTCCTTTTCCTTTCCTTTTCCCATCAAAATCCGTCAATCAAACGGAGCCGAAGTGAGATGGACTCTTGAAACAATTCTCCAAACTCAAATCATAAACAACTCAAATCAATGCATAAATAATTCACTATAATGATTTAACAACACTACATCAAATTAATAAGATCTACTTGCCAATGCTACCGCACACAAGATATTCACTCAAACTACTAAATAACATTTTAAAGTTTGATGCAGGCTAGAAAATGTAGCTAATTGTTGAATTATATCTATTTACAAAGGTAAATTGGGCATGATTGTGGACCTGGAGGTTAGTCACATAAGGTAGCCTTTACCACACGAGGATTGGGTTTGGAGAAGGGAATGGAGTAACTTAAGAGATCGGGTGTAATGGAGAGGAACTGAAGTCGACCTCGACCCTTCCCCAGCCAAGGGCATTTGTACTCCTAGCTCGCAGCACTAGGAGTGAGCGCAATCACAGTTGTTGACCTTAGGTAGGTAGGAGATGATGCTACTTCTCTTGTTCTTGTCCTTGTCCTTGTGGAAGTATCCATTTTTTATGGGGTTGAACCAATGAGGAGGCTTGAGAGCCCTTACCACCCTTGCATGCATGCAACCCTAGGTTGACCTACTCTAGGTTTAAGGTGAGATTGTTCGGAGTCAATAGCAAAAACCTGTGACCTCGGGGCATGTGGCCCTGCATACTATCATATGTGTATGCATGCATAGCTCCCAATGCGATGAGTCAATGGCTGCAATACAGAAGATGCACTAACTCGCCACATGTCTTGGAACACATTACCTTGGTCTCACTTTTAGGAAGGCTGAGGCAAGGAGCGACCCCCTCTCTGTCCACCTAGGGGGGCATCCCCTAACCTGAGCTAGTTTCCATCCCAGCCTCCAAGCTATTCCCTTTCTCATAATAGGGAAAGTAGAGCGACCTTGCCCTATCTTGGCCCCACATAGGGGAAGCCATGGTGGATCACTCACCTTATCGTCCACCATGGAGGTAGGCATCCTAATGGGTATCCTCGTGGAGGGCATTTGCCCTCAGGCAGGTAGCTCTGTCGAGGTGGGGGGCTCGACAGAGGGAGCATGTGTATCCTAGGGGCGGAGGCCGTTCTCAAGACCTAGCTCTCTAAGGCACAAGTGTACCGATTGACCCCTCAAGAGGAAGGTCTTGATTTTGAGGTAAGGGGGGGGGGCATGTGTCAACCTCATCAAACATCATGTGGCAGCTCCCCATTAATCTTGGTCTTAATAGTTTAACACTAGGAACACCATCTATATACCCATTAACAAATGCTTATTTTGAATAATTTACATAGAAAATAAACATAAGAATATAAATTGCAAGGTACAACAAATAAAATTTAAGACAAGGAGCATGTGATTTTGCAGATGATGACCTTTCAGTGTCACACATATATAATCGGACTAACGACCAAATAACCACGACTCTTTCCAAGAAAAAAGAATACTACGTGGGGAAAGAATCAAAAGACCGCTCAGCCCAATTCTTTTGTTTCTTTCTTTAAGTATGATCTAAAACAAATTGTGTACAGCACTATCCTCCATACCAACAACTCACACAGGTAGGCTTATCACCAATCCTGCATCATCAGCCCTCTACCAATTGTCCAACCAAATGCGAGATAACCCAAAGAATCCTAAATAAACCAAGATTGCTCAAAGTCAAATTCCAATACTTACCAAAGAATGGAATAAGGAAAGCAACGCAAACTGTGGAAAAGACGAGTGCTGCTCTTAAAAGAACAAAACAACAGAAACCATTTGAAACTCCAACCGGCAACAACTCCTCAATACTCCGAGCCAATGGGTTCAGCATCAGCGCATATTTGTTCAGTGTTAAGGAAGCAAATAAAAAAATTTGCACCGTATTATATATAAATCTATGTCCATTATTTTATTTTCATAACTTGAGAACTATTGCAGGAAGGATATTTAGTGAATGGGTTGATAACCTGTTCAAAAAAAAAGAAAAAAAAAGGCAAGCTTAGAAACCACAAATAAATCCATCCAAAACACACATATATATCACCAAAATGAGTCTAAAAAAGGAATCCTAAGTCTCTTACTGTTGTCCACAATGCAACTTTGGAAACAAAGGCATCCGATGGCATATTCAAAGTTATCTGGGACAAAGTTCCTTGACCAAACATGCGAAATCCCATGATTGCGACACCCCCATATAATATAACACACAGAATAAAACTGCACAACAAGAAAGTGTAATTAAGGCAAGAGAAACATGTGGTTTATACCAAAATAAAGTTTATGTACCATATTATCAGCGCCTTGCTAAATTTCGTTTTATCAGCCATTGATTGGTAAATATTTGGAAACACTGAATGCCCAGAATAGCAAAACCCGTATACACCAACGGCAAACGGAATACCGCTCCAGTTCACCGCTTGACCAGTTTGATGGAATCCAATTCCATCAGTTATGCCAAGAAGAAGAACACAAACAACTATCAAGATTGTTACGAGGACTCCGCCAGCTGAAAAAAGAAGAAACAAGAATTCAGAATTGAAATGGGCACTGAATCATCCAAATTTTTACAACTTGAACAGAATTAATGGAGGCGCTTGACAAAATAAGTATGCCACACCTGAAAGGCATGAGATCAAACTGAGATTCTTCAACCAAACAGTAGGTAGAACAATAAGGGCAGTGAGAATTCCAAATAAGTGTAATGAGTCCAACCGAAAACCTGACCAATTCAAGGATGCTCCAGGGAATAACCTGGTAAGATTATCCCCTTCCAAAATAATGAATTCAACACAATATAGCTGCAGGAGAAGGAAAAATAATGCTTATAGAAATGTGCTATATCATTAATCTCCAGAAAAATTGTCAAATCTAAATCGCAGCTTCACTTACATATAGCTCTGAGTACAAAATAATCTGCAGCAAAATCCAATAGTGCAATTACATCAGAAAAGACTGAACATATACAAACAACTAACAATAAATTATCTAAATCTGTGTATATGTAGCATTCTTCCTTTGTTGATCCCAACATTGTCACATTTAATGGAACTTAGGAAAATGAGGCAAAATTTTAAACCAAAGAAGTTAAATTACATGCTATCATGTCTATTGATGCACAACAAACCTACCAAACAAATGAATGGATAAAATGCATCAAATAAAATGTATATTTGATCATAGCAATTTAAAGTCTTTTAAATTGTTACACATAGCATAAGATGTTGTGATCAGGGCCGGCCTTGAGCTAAAGCCATTAAAGTAATGGCTTTAAGCCCCCAATTTCTTGCAACAAAATTAGGGCCCCAAAATTTGAATGTTCTTGCAAAAAGATATGGCTTTAGGCCCCCAATTTCTTGCAAAAAAATAGGGCCACATTAACGTATAATCCCTATAGTATGATTTTTTTTTTCTTTCTAATTTTTTTTTTTTTATGGCTATGTTTGGTTTCCAAAAAATTAATAGAAATAAAATACTTCAAAACTCTAAATATTTGAAAAAAATTTCACGGTGGTGTTAAAAAATATTGACAATTATGGTCCCATTTTATGCGCTTGCTTAGGGCTCCCAGATTCTCAGGGTCGGCCCTGGTTGTGATGCAATTTAAAGTACATTAGGAAACAACTCACAGATATGAAAAGGCGTCCATATTTTCCAAAGGCAGCTTCTCCAATATCTGGGTACGTTACGATGCCTTCTTTGCTCTCAAAGCAATATCTCATGAGAGAAGCTGTATAACAACATATGATTGCGAATAAAACTAGAACTACCAAACTTGCCCAGCCAGCTTCTTTAACTGTATAAGGTGTAGAAAGAATCCCAACTCCGGCAATTACATTTATCCCTGTCCCAAAACCAACATAAGATCAAATAACCACCCCAAACAAAGCTACAAAGATAAAACTCAAAATACAAGAAATTGCAACTGGCAAATGACAAACACAGCATACCATTGAAGACAGTTTGTGTGAAGCTACATCCATGACCAATGGGCACTTCTCCAGTAAGTTGTTCATGCAATGAAGCCTTCTCTGACCATGACGACTGTGTTCTAGCAATCCTATCCAAGTCATCTTTTCTATAGATATTTTCATAGTCAGATAGCAAAGAAGTCATTGCATCCAAATCTAAGTTACTCTTGGTATGGATGTCCAAAGTTGAATCATAACTTATACTTGATGCACGTCGAAGGGCTCCAAAATTTGGTGATGCAGTTATTGTGTAAGAATCAGTTGTCTCTCTGCCAACAAAAACAAAAAATAAAACAATTAACACTTGAATGCATTAAATATATGATCACCTCCGTACTACTAGTTGCAAAATAAAATTTGGAAAACTAACTGTTGGATTAGATATCCTCTTATGCCTTTCATCCTCCCAAAATTACTGTGATCTAACGGTTGGTTTGTCAAAAATGTCTTTATGAAAACTTGTGACTTTTTTGTTCTTTAAAATGTCACCATTTTTTAACTGTTTGGTTTTTCAAAAACTGATCCACCGCTGGATCAATGTGATTTTTGGCAGACATGAAAAACGTAACAGGGTTGTCTAATCCAATTATGATTGTGTCAGGTCCACCTTATATTAGCATCTCCGTATATAGCTATGAAAAACTAACTGTCACAATTTTTCTCATTAACATTTCCAAGAAACCTACCATTGGATCATTATAATTTTTGGCAGACATGACATGCATAGGTATAGTATCTAATCCAACGGTATGTTTTTCAAAATATATATCCTACAATTATTTATGGGCTTCATGCTTACATAAGCTTATATAAGCATATGCTGACTTGATCATATATATATATATTAAATCCCAATAATTTGTTAACAAAAATGAAGTCATCTCCAGCCATACAAGCAGATCCATGTATGAATGAACAGCTGCTGAACTTGTCCCAAAAAAAAATATATTATTCTTTGAAGGTTCTTTGATCAAGTGCTTAGGCTTGACTTGATGAGAATCCCCTAGTTAAGGCAAAAAGATTTTGCTTCTAGTAGTCAAGTGGTTCCTACTTGTGGCTCAAAACAAGTAGTTCTTTAGGTTATGTCACAATTTTGAGTTGATTTATCCCACCATCCTCCCCCACCCAACTTTTATAACCCATCAACCTTTAATGCAGGAACTTTAAGTTATATCAGACCCTCAATTCTCCTAACTTTGTTTATCTTCCCATGGTTCATTAAAAAATTATGTACCCAAATTAAGCTTCCATATCTAAAGATATATATTTTAGCAAACTGCATGTGGCCATTTTACTAGTTGTTCCAGCCACTGTAACAGTCATAAACTATAATGCAGGATTCAATCGATCATTTTGGTTTAAAATAAAATCCTAAAATCACATCATATATCATAAAACAACTGGTTGACTACAGGTAGATCTAGCATGTTAGATCATTTTAGGTAGCCCCCGTGACTTCAAGACACTGGTTGACATTTTAACTCAATTGATCGAAGCAATCCAATTACCCAAGTTAGACAAACTCTACTGGAAAACAGAGCCGGGAGGGAGGTCCAAAGTGTGCAGGCAAAAAGGCTTAATTGATAAATTTCACTTGATAAAATCTTGTATTAACAATTAATGTCTTTTTAGATGTAAAGACATAGCAGTAAATATTTTTTATTTCAGTGTGCATCAGTGTCTTCTCCGATTCCTCATTTTTGTTGTCTTATAGGGTGGGTGGTGTGCAGACCTCCAATGAATTTATCCTATACTATGGTCTTAGCATTTCACTTGCAACACACTCCAGCATAGATTGCCCTTTCTACCTTAACCTGTTTTTAGGTAGCCCCTGTGACTTCAAGACACGTACTGGAAACAAATACCATTTTCTCAATATGGCCATTAGAAAGGGGCCAATTTAATTCCTTACCTGCCACCTCCAGAGGGGAAATCCTCCTTAAACTCTCGTACTCTTGTCCTTAACCTTAGCTCCCCAATTAAGACCCTCTGTTTCTAATGCTAATACTAACCCACATCAACTCAAATTCTTTAGAACTAGTGAAGGGATTGAAAAGTTTGCAAAAGCAATTTACCCTAATTGGAAAACCGGAGGTAGAACTTGTGAAATTCTTGGAAGGTAAATGAGGGGTTTGGGACCTGAAAGCCCATCCCAAAATTCCACCTCAATAGATGAAATTTTTTTAAAAAAATTTAATTTTTTTTCTGCCAAGCAATAAGGTGTCCAAGCTATCAAAGCCCGACTAATCCTTGCTCCCCACACAAGCCCATCTCTCCATGTGCTCAGTGAGCAGGAACACCCTTTGATCAAGGGGAGCCATGGCACCCCCTACTTCTCATAAATGTGCATATAGTATATAGTATATATAGGTATGTGTAGATATAAGTATATGATAATTTTCCAATAGCACCCCCAAAAGAAAGTCAACCTTTTCTCTTTGTCCCCCCTTCACATTTCATCATGATTCTGCCCTGCACATGAGGTATGATGCCTGGGCTTGTAAAAGAGTTCGATTGATTTTGAACCGGATGTTTGGTTTACAACTCAGCTCATTATGGCAAAATCTTCTTCTTGTTATTTTATTTTAAATTTTAAATTCAAAAAGGCAAATTAGAACAAATAATCCTCCAGCCTACCCCACTCCACCTATCATCACTGCCCCACCCACCTGCCGGCACTACTGCCACCTCCCATCACCACCACTACTCTCCACCACCCACCCACTACCATTATCATCACAACTACCACCACTGCCTTCCACTAAACATCATCACCACCCACCCATCGCTGCCGCCGCCACTCCCAACATCACTAACCACTTAAATTATTACAAACCCACTCACCCACTACTACTACACAGTAAAATCATATCCGATCCCCAAGTGCAGAACTGGGAAATTCTGAAATGAAGGAATTTTAAATCCTTTGCTTTGAATTTCCCGGAATTGTAAATATCTCATCCACCAGCACCCTAAAACATACAAACCCTACTAAATGTACAATTTATTCCAACTAAAAATCTGATCAATCCCAATATAATATCCAAATACTAACATTCCCAACGGAATCCTAAACAAGAACAAATTGTGTAAATATCTAAAGCACTAGAAGAACCTGCTAGAACTAAAGTAAGCAAAAAAAAAGGAGGTGTTTACCCATCGATTTTATTTATAAGTTTTGTTTTACCCAAAAATCTTGCGATCCTTTCACTTTACCCAAAAGTCTTTTTAAATAAAAAACACATCAATTTGTTATTTGATTTTTCAGAAACTGATCATTTTACATAAAACTGATGCATAGATAAGTTTTTTGAAAGTGCTTAAAAAACTTACCTATAAATCAATTTTTTGGAATTGCTTGGATTTTAGGTAAAAAAAAAAAAAAAAAACCTTAAATTTGAATTTTTGGGTAGAGTGAAAAAATGATTAGACTTTTGGGTAAAAAAAAAATCCTCAAAATGAAACTTTTGGATAATTTTCCAAAAAGAAAAAACTGATTAAGTATGAATAAAGACATCAAAATTAACTCCAACCAGAAGCAGTGTCGTCCCCTCCTATGTTAATTGACTAACAAATTGTGTAAAAACTAACTCTACGTTAAAAAAAGAAACAGTGACGTCCAAACAGTGAAATAGTGAAACTAAGAAGCAATAAAATAACTGACTCAATTATCCAAAAAAAAAAAAAATAACTGACTCTTTCTGTCTAATTAAAAATAGTATTCAATAAACACTTTCCAAGAAAATATTTTCCAATTTTTCCCTGAGAAAAAAGTCCTGAAAAGATAAAATTTTCCAAGAATAATAATAATAAAATAAGTTCAAGATTTATAAGAGAAATTTTTCGGAAAATACTCTCCCGGAAAAACTCCCAAGTTCAGGCTCTTTTTGTCCTCATGGAAAATACATTTCCGGAATATATATATATATATCAAAAAGCACAGTAATCCAACAGTTAGTTTTTAAAATACATGCATTTAAATAACGTACTGTGATAACATCCAAAGGTAAATACTGTTAGAGTGTTTCGTAAATTGTATTTTAAAAACTGATCGATTGTCGTCGGATCACTGGATTTTTGCCAAATATGTCATTTATAAGAATATTATCTAATCCAATGATCAGTTTTTCAAAATACATGTCATTTGGCTTCGAGAAGGATTGGGCTAACGATAAGCTAAGTAAGACGTCCTGACTTGATCAATATTCTCTCTCTCTCTCTCTCTCCCTCTCTCTCTCTCTCTCTATATATATATATATATGAAAAATTTCATTCGTCCTTCCTTTTTATTCTCCCTCTTTGCATGTCCTCCCTAGTGTATATGACCAACTTGAAACAATTATTTCGAGAAACCAACCATTGGATTTGATGTTTCACTTATACTTATCATGAATGCAAAAAATCAAATTGATCCATTGGCCGATTTTTGTAATTTTGAAAAAAATTGTAAACAATAATTAAAAAAATTATGAAAAACCGTCACAGTCTAATTCTTAAAAACCGACCGTTGGATCAATGTGATTTTTTGCATTCATGATACATATAAGTGGAGCATCAAATCTAACGGTCGGTTTCTCGAAATAACTATTTCAAGTTGGTCAAATGTACTAGGAAAGACAAAAATGGAGGATAAAAAGGAAGGTCGAATAGAATTTTATATATATATATATATATATACAGCTATTATAGCGTTCACCATTTACAAAGTTGTGTAACATCATCTTGGACCAATTGCAAAATAAAGTTTGAAAAACGAACAGTTGGATTATATGAATTAATTATGAATTTTATGTTTGTCAAAAATCATATATAGTGATCCAATAATCGGATTTTGAATTCAACAAACTGGTAAAATTTTGAAATTTTTTCAGAGACAGAGCATTTGATTACTATAATTTTTTGCAAATATGAAATTCATAAATAGTCAATCTAATATAATAATCAGTTTTTTAAACTTAGTTATGCAATTCCTAGAGAATAGAGATCACCTTTCTCCGTGTAAGTTGCATCTTATTATACTAGAAATGATCGTGACAGCATTAATTTACTGACATTATGTCGGCAAACACTGCATGACCATTAATCTCTCCCATAATCAAGATCTAAAGGCCCAGAGATCTAAAAGTCATGACAATGTTTGAAAGTTTACGAGCAAATGCTGACAGATCATTAACTCCTAGCATATATATATATATGAACTACCTGAAACTTCGAGGCCATTGCGGAGAAGAGAAAGAAAGAGAAAGCGAATTGTGACCTCCTTGACCATCCCCAACAGCTTCTTCGTCACTGCTACTTCTCTCAATCTTATTCTCTTCTATATCATTCTCACCACCACCATCTTGCATATTGTCCAAGAAAAGCTCCGTGTCTCTCTCATTCTCCATTGCCATATCCTTGTTCTCAGCCATGGCACAAAGAAACCAAAGCTAGCAGCGAATCAGCTCTATAGTTGGCGAACTGATTATGGGTTCTATTTCCGAGAATGGCAGAGAAAAATGACAATGAGATGACGAAAGAAGACCCTAGCTACAGCATCCAAAACTGAAGAGTGCTGAGAGCGTTAAGTATTTGTTTATGGAATGCGAGGTGCTATTTCTGTTTCTGTTTCTGTTTTTGTTGTTTCTGTTTTTAATATTATTATTATTATTACTATTATTATTTTGGGTTTTAGTGTTTTACAGCTTGTTTGGATTGAGAGAGTTGGAGAGAAGAAAAGAGAAACTTTCTCTCGTTTGGATTGTGAGAGTTGGAGAGAAAGGGGAGAGAAAAGTTGGTCAGATTCTCTCTCCAAATCGGAAAGAAATGAGAAGAAGAGAAGAGAACGAGTTTTAGGCTATGTTTGGATTGAGAGAGTTGGAGAGAAGAGAAGAGAAACTCATTAAGAGAAGAGAAGAGAAGAGAAAGTTAAATGATTTTCTCCCCACCTTGTTTGGATAGAGAGGGGAGAAAGTTAAATGAGTTTCTCTCCATCCTGTTTGGATAGCCTTCATAAGATAAGAGAAGAGAAGATTTTAAGGTGTAAATTTCAATATTATCCTTACTTACATAAGAAGAGAATAAAAGCTAATGAAGGAAGAGAAAGGGCAAATTAGTAAATTTACCCCTCATGTCTTTCCTTTCTCTTCTCTTCTCTCCATTTCTCTCCGATTTGGAGAGAACAAAATAACCCTCCTTTTCTCTCCTCTTTCTCTCCCCTTTCTCTCCAACTCTCTCAATCCAAATGGAAGAAACTTAAAATGTTTCTCTCTCTTCTCTTCTCTTCTCTCCAACTCTCTCAATCCAAACATAGTGTTAGTGAGGGATAGTTTTATTATATTGTCATTTCTCTTCCTTCTTTAGCTTTTATTTTTTTTTTTATATAACTAAGGGCAATATTCAAATTTATACCTTAAAATCTTCTCTTCTCTTCTCTTAAATGAAAGCTATTGAAACAGGGTAGAGAGAAAGTCATTTAACTTTCTCCCCTCTCTATCCAAATAAGGTGGAGAGAAAGTCATTTAATTTTTTCTTCTCTTCTCTTCTCTTCTCTCCAACTCTCTCAATCCAAACATAGTGTAGAGGGAGGTTTTGACCGATTGAGTGAGCCTGGAACTAATGTGTAGGTTTTTCTGTGTTTAGATTTATTTGGATTCAAATATCGTTATATATATTCAAATATAACGATCATTTTTAATAAATTCGATATATCACGATCTTAAGTATCCAAACAAATTCAAATTATGAAAAACTCAAGCAGAATAAGTAGCTGTTGAAAAATCTGAGAACCAAAGGCAAGGAAGATAGGAGTAGGGATTTTGGTTTTGTGCGTTCTTGAAGGCAGGGGTGACGTGGCTAATTCCATTAGAAACGCTCATCCACATTTGATAAGCAAGTGCAATATCCAATTGAAAGTTCTTAACTTTTTTAGAGCACGTCTAATGGATTCCCATTTAATTTGGATTTAGCATTGTCGAATTAGGGAGCCGAAGCCGAAAAAAATATTTCAATAGGGTGTCATCCATGGCTCTCAAATTTTTTATAATAGTATGAATACCTTTCATATTTAAAAAAAAAAAAAAAAAAATTGGCAATGATTATCTTTTCCCAAATAGTACACGACATATTTATTTTTAATTTAAAGTCTATTGGAGCACAATAATTCCAAATATGGAATCTCTTCATTGAAATATAATAATACCAAATATGAAAGAAATTTCCATATTAATACTGTAGCACTTCCAAATATAAAAATAAAAAATACAAATGAAAGCTCTAATGTAGAGATGCTCGTGGATACTTCACTTTTTAAAAGAAAAATCCGAATTCCGTGTATTTTATTTTATTATTTTAAGTGAAACGGAATCCATGTATGGACAAGCTCAGTGGGACACACCTCTCCTCTGTTAGTGTTACCAAATCATAAATACAAATGCTGCCTTTTGAAATATGATGGACCCTACGTGATGGGCTCCGATTGACAAAACTCCACATTGTAATTTTTTTGTCTTTTGAAGTTGGTGCCTACCGTCACTAAGCCTCCTTGTTTTAAATGGTGTGTGTTGTGGGGTCAGTGCACATACTCAGAGTGAGTTAAATGGTGTGTGTTGTGAGGTCAATGCACATACTCGGAGTTTCACTCTGATTCTACTTCGATGTATCCACGAGCTAATCACAACGGTCTTGTAGATGGAGGATAGACTAAGAGATTTATCATCGTCATCCAAAAAAAAGAAGTTGATGCCTATGAGATTGCATGCATGCATGTAACTTGTAAGGATGATCTTTGAGGATTTTGAGGATTGTCGCCATCGAAGTAGGATGTCGACAGGGCAGGGGTGGATTTTGTAATTTCCAATCCCGTTCCATTAATGAAAAAATTTCCCAAATTCATTCCAATCCAAATTAAAATAGGAGCAGGATGGGGCGTGACTTATGTGGGGCGGAACGGGTTCCTATTTTTAAAATAATTATAAAATAATTTACTTCAATAATTTTAATTTTTTAAAAATGAATCTTAATCATATTCTCAACAAATTTAGGCACCGTTTGGATTTGATTTTTGTAAGTACTTATTTGCTTTTTTAAAAATTTTCTAAGAAATTATGTATTGCAAATTTTTAAAAAAGCAAATAAGTACTTATGAAAAACAAATCCAAACAGTGCCTTAATTTAAATCCTAAATTACAAGTATTTGTAGTTAAAATATATATATTTATACACACTAACATGGTGAAAAGAATATAAAAAATAGGAAGAAAAAAAATTAAAACAATAAATATTATGAATAAACAAGAAAGATTTTCAGATATAACTCTATATATATATATTATCTTTGTAGTAGGTTCTTGATTCCTGATTAGGGGATTTGATTATATTATAATAACTTTCCTTTTTTTAGTTTTTATTATATATAAAATTGTTGCGGAGGATTCTGATCAGAGAATCTGATCTGATATGATGATCTTATCTTATTATAATAGTTTTCTTATATATATATATATAGTATGAGATACGTGGCCTAACAAGAGCCAATAACTTTATCCGTGAGAAATCGAACACAGAACTTCAATTCATGACCCTGAAGGGTGAGACGTGAACCAATTTGGCAAAGCTCATGTTCAGAGGATGCTTTGCTTTCACCTACAGGAAATGGTTGAAAGTAATTCAACCATAGGGGATTTCCGAAGGCATTTCAACAAGTAAAAACAGTCAGCTTTTGTAGAATAACAAAATCCACTCTATCCCACATTACCTAAATAAAATGACTTGATAGTATTTGTAAACATTAGGTATTTAATATATGAAACACTACTAAAATTACAATTACAACTCCTTTCTTCAGCAGCAGTTAGTTCCTTTCCTCATCCTCGATCCCCTCTTATTTCCATCAAAAATTCTAACTTTTATCCATCAATGCCTTATCCATCATTCATTTCCCTCTCTTATTTCCATAAAAACTTCTAACTTTTGTCCATCAATGCCTTATCCATCATTCATCAATGCCAACTTTTCTTTCTCCTCTTCATTACTCTGAAAGGCCCGTGTTGAAGGTGAGGATTAAGTTTTTGCATTGCATGTGTGGATGTATATATAGCTAGCTAGTTTAATATCTGAAACACTACTAATATAAAAAGAGTAATAAATCCTTTTAAAAACTAGAAACCAAACAAAGCCCAAGGAATGGCCCATACGCAGCCTCTGCGGATATCTAATTATCTACCGCACCAAACCTCATCTTCAACATTTTCAAGAATGAAAAGATATGCATCTCATCCTTTTCTTTACCAAAGCCTTAACATTATCTACCTTCTCAAACTCCACATAACCATTCTATTCTATTCTATTCTATATATAATAACAAAAAAAATCATGGGTGTTGGTGTCCCACAAAATAAATTCCAGTTTTTATGATTATATATATAGAAATAATTATATATAGAGCCAGGGACGAAGCCAGTAATTCGAGTGAGGAGGGCGAACTTTAATTAATTGTTAATAGTTTATCACAATTTAAAACATAAAAAATATTTTTTTTATCTCGTTAGTTTGAGGTAAAAATGACAAAAAAGTATCATTCCTTAATATTTAATAAATATTTTTTTAATTCAATGCATTTACCATTGTCCTCGATGAGCTTCATTAAAGCATCTCTAATGCATTCGTGCCATTAATTTGATGTACTAATGCCAAAATTTGGCACTTTAAATGACGTCAATGTTAAATTTGGGCGCATATATATATGCTCCAGCATTAATGTTACATTTTGACATTTCTCAGTTTTTAAGAAAAAAAATATATGATTTGGCACAAATGGCAATTGCCAATTGAAATGCCAAATTTGACAGCCCCATGTGCGATTTCCAAAATTTGGCATCCCAAATGACACATCATTTGAGCAACTTATTTGGGTGGCAATTGCAGCTCAAGTGGCACACCATTGGAAATACTTATTAAGACTATCAAATGCCCTTCTCTCAATAAGTAAAACCAAGCTATATCATCTATGAAGTTATTAAGGATTTGCCTAATTAACTCCATTTACCAAGTATATAACAACAAATAAAATAAATAAAATAAATAAATAAATAAGAGGGGTAGGAGAATAAAATAAAGGGAGTCAAAAAATTGAAGGGGAGCAGATTCAAAATTTTATAGGGTATAAAATTTAATAGGGTATAATTTATAGGGTATAAAATGAATTTTAAAAAATTTGAGGGGGGGCAATTGCCACCCCTCACTTACACATGGCTTCGTCCATGTATAGAGCAGTTTTGATTGTTTTCATCATTTCAGTTTCAACTTGAATTCCAACTCACGTGATTTACGGACATTGACTATTTTATCATTTCACTTTAAAAAAATGTGAAAAAAGTGAGTTGATTTTTTTAAAATAAGATCTAATATTTTTTTTTAAAATAATAAAATGAATTAATGTATTGTTTCATATCAACATGCCATGCAAATTGAGATGCGAGTGGGGATTAGAGTGCGGGTTAATATAGCATTTATATATATATATATACACTACACACTCCAATATTCTTATCCCAACTCTTTGACAAATATAACATTTTATATATGGGGCATTTACTCATAGGTTCTTTGGAATAGAGTGTTAAACCAATAGGTTCAAGCTCAAACTCTTTAACCCTAGAAGTCATTGACATAATTTTTGGACAAAAATACCCTTACAAATATGTTATGTTCTCGATAGAAACAGATTAGGGAGAGAGAAGATGAAGATGAAGGACACCGGAACAAAGTGGGGATCTAGAGAGATGGTTTTTAAGATGTTTTTTCAAATCTATTATTATTTATTAGTTTAATAGATATATTTCTCCTTTATAATTTAATAGATATATCTCTCCTTTTTAGTCTAATAAATATATTTTTCCTTTCAATGCTATCTATCAGGAGAAATCCAGAAAAAATCCATCTTGAATCCACCAAAGAGATCACAGACAATTGGAAAGCTTTCATATTACATATTCATTGCTCTGCACAGAGAATGAAGCAGCCAATATGGAATGCTTTCATATTTCAGGAAAATTATAATATAAGGGCAAAAATATCATTAAAAAATATCAATGCCTTAAACGAAATGCTTAATGTCTTTTATGGTATATCATTGTCCTTAATTGTATACTCAGGACTTCAATTATAAGGTACACCTTACGCAATTTTGCATAAGGTGGTCAAATGTAAATTATATTTTGAAAAACTAATGGTTGGATTAGATGAACTGTTTTTGAATTTCATGTTCGCCAAAAATCATAGTGATCCAATGGTCAATTTTTGAAAAATGTCATCGTGAAAAATTGTGATTTTTTGTTTTTTAAAATGTCACCAGTTTTTTTCAATTAGCTTTTTCATAAACTAAAACTTGAATCACTTTGATTTTTAGCGGATTTGAAATTATAAGTAATTCATCTAATTCAACGGTTATCTTTTTAAAATAAATTTTGCATTTGACATTATCGAGAATATTTTACACAAAGTCATGTAAGGCGGAACTTTGAATAGAAATCTAATGGTATAATTCTCTTCATAAAGTGGGACTTTTAGATTTTTTTTTTTGTTTTTTCGTTTAGTCACCCTCTGCGCGGGAACCCCTCTCCTTTTCCCCGCCTTTTTCTTTCCATTTTTCATAGAGTTGCTCCCAAATAAGCAAGAACCCCAGTTGATTAAACAAGTGATTGTGTGAGAGTGAGAGACGAAGTTGCCGTCTTCCGTCGCCAACCGTTGCCTTCAGCCAGTGTGGTACGTGAATACCTCTCTCTCTCTCTCTCTCTGTATCTCTTTTCTATTCTCTCTCCTTCCCTTTCTATATTCTTTCTTTTTAATTTGTTCTGGTATCTTGGATTAATCTTTCACTATTTAGGATTGGATTTGGATTTGGGGTGTTAGGGTTTGATTTATTCTGATTTATTTTCTATTTTACTTGGTGTATTTAATATCTAATATCTAGTATCTAAAAAACTTTTATTCTCATTAATATAATTATATTTGATCCAATTTGCGTGCATTATGAATATGAACACGTATCAATGTACACAGAGCATGTACACTTTAGCTTTGGCCACCATTAGATTAAAAACAATTTTTAGGTCAATAATTTGTGAATCCCTGCTTTGGATGAATGGGACAGTCTTGCTTAATCTAAGGATATCTCTCAACAGCATTTTCTTGTTGGTTTGATTGGATTGGCTTGGGATATTTGAGATTTCTATTTTGAAATTTGAGTTGGACACTTCAAATCATTTTCAGTTAACTATCCACTTTTTGTGAGAATTATTCATAGCATAGGCCAAGAATGAATTGGTTTGGATCCTGAGTTGTCAATATTTGACCATCATAAGTTGCAAACAACTATTTATTTATCTATTTATTTTTTGGTGCCAAACGATAGAAATCTACCTTTATCCCAACCTCCTAGTATTAACAAATGGGTATGGATATGTGCTTGAACCTGAAACCTCTCCCCTGAAGTAGGCATACATGCCATTAGACCAACAGGTCATTGACCAAAAGTAGCAAACAATTCACTATGCAGATGGGTAGTGCGGAAGGACATAACTTAAGTGTAGACAATGCCTCAGTGGTGAAGGTTTTCAAGGCTGGGCTAGTGGGTTAATTAGCCATTAACTAGTGGCAAGCTTGCAAACCTGGTCTTGAAAAATTAAATATAAAATGCTATGAATATTTCTCTTTATGATATCGCTGCAGTTTGTCAATTGAAAAATCTGTCGGTGCCTTGGTGGAGACAACTGTGGGTCAGGATTATCTACTGGAGCCCCTCTGGTTGAGGTTCATAGGAATCCAGGCCCAAAATCTCAACTTCCAGCTTCATTTGAGCACACACAAACACTAAATTTGACTGGAATTGTGATTAGTTGTGTAAGTATTTGTTCCTAGGGTTTTTGTCTCACTCTTACATATTTAAGATATATTTATTTTTTTAACTTGTTTGTCATTAGAAGCACTCACATAATTAACCACTTTGACATACAAGGATAATTCCATGTCATTTTATTTATCTCATGTAGGTTTTTAATATGAATGCAGTTGTATAAACACAAGTAGAAGTGGATGGATAAGAGTTGGATTCAGCAGTCTAGGGCGAGCATTGCATACTTGGAAGGAATTGGTCGATTCCTTGAATATGCATTTGCTAATTCAGCTTGTGATGGAAAGATCAAGTGTCCATGTATTAAATGCAATAACTGCTATTGGCAGAAACGGGAAAATGTGTATGAGCATTGCGTATCCAATGGATTTGTCCGGAATTACACCCAGTGGATTTTCCATGGGGAAGCTGCATCATCAACTTCTAGGTCTGCTTTTGAAAATTTAGCAGGTGGTGAAACAGTTCCTCACAATGACGATATGCATGAACTGATTCCAAACCTAGCTGTTGGAGCGGGTGATATACCATATGAATCTAATGAAGGGCTCAATGGAGAAGCTGAGAAACTTCCTAAAGTATCAAGAGACGCTGAGCAGGAATTATACCCGAGTAAGAGCCATACTAAGCTCTCTCTCCTTGATCGGCTCTATGACATAAAGTGCTCTAATGGATGGAGCAATGATGCATTCACCATGGTGCTTGAGTTACTGAAAGATGCACTCCCCGGGTGTGAAACCCTACCAAAGTCATTCCAAGAAATGAAGAAGTTCACAGGGAACAAGAGAGATAGAGAAGAGGTAAGTAAATGTAGAGGAACAAGTGAATTTATAAACTTCATATAAGTTACAAGTTCTGTGAATCCCTTCTGCATAAGAATAGGATTCTAGGAAAATGGAAAAGAAGACACTTATGTCAACAAATTGCAAGAAAAGCAAAGAAAAATTGTACAAAGATCTCACCAATAGATTCTCTACTAATATCAATCATCTCTTCAGAGTATGAAGGTTTATAAGGATTAGAAGGGTTAAAAAATTAGGAAGAAGTAAACAAAGGAATCTAAAATCAAAGTACATAGAATTTGTTTACAGCAGTCCAGATCCTGGTGTGGGTACTAAACTTCCATGAGCTATATAACCTCCCAAGGTTGAAATTTCTATAACAGAAAGTTGATAATTCAAGCTAGAATTAAATCCCTCTTTCTATTTCGATATGTAGTTAAGAAGCAAACCTGACTGCAGGAGAATTCACATGGCTCAAATGAGATAGAAAAGAAAGCAGGGCCAAGAACTTGGTTATTTATCACATTTTGTTTCCTATTTGTTGTCTTCTTAATAACTTCTTATCGATTTGATATATCAATTGTAGGAGCACCGAGGAAATTAAAGGAGTGAAAGGGGGCAGCAGGTGAGTAGTGGCGGGGTAATTCCTCAAATTTTATGCTACCATACATATTGTAGTTTTTATTTGTCATTGCTAATTGCTAACATTTATTATTTGTCATTTGGTTTTCCAGGTGGTAGATGTTAGAAAGGAATGACTATGTTTGAAGGAAATGGTTCCCTTAACTCTGAAGGAAATTGTATACTCTCTAATATTTCAAAAAGGATGTGTTTGAATATAACATTTTAATATTGGAGTTGAGTTTGAATATGACACAATGTTTGGATGTTTTCCCCTGACAGTGAAACCCTCAACCCTGTCTTGTAATGCCACGTTACATTTCTCTCTCTCTCAATTTCTCGGTTTTTATTTTTATTTTTTTATTTTAAAAAAGAAAATATTGATATCTCCCCAACATTGTCTTAAATCTTAATTGAGATGGCTCCATTTGTGTAGCAGGGACTATTCTAACATGAGGAATTGTAGCGTTCAAATGCTCTGAAAAAGAGGGAATGATTCCATTTACAAGAGCTAGACGTCAAATTATTCCATTACCTCTTTATTTCATATAACAATAACTTCTCTAAAGCTTTGCTTGTTGCCTCAAATGAAATATACTTTCCCCACACAGCAAGCCTTTTTGCTTTATGGATCAGATAATAAAGACATAAATTAATTAAGTCCCTTTTCTGTTTGTGCAACGCCTACCCACCCAATTCAAATATTTTTGTTACAACCTCGCAGAGGAGAGCAAGATGGGCCAGTCTCTGAAGAAACTAGCACCTGCAGGTATCATCTCTCTCTCTCTTTCTCTCTCCCTCTCGTGCATTAATTAGGATTGAGATTGTGTACCTTTCATCGTATATAGATAATTTGGGCTAGTATTTTACAAACCTTTATCTTCATAGGACTTCACATTAATTTTTCATTTCCTTTTCTTCGAAGATTTTGTTGGTTTAGGCTAAGGCCGATAGCAACTGCAGGTATGAAAATAAGAAGTTGATCAGCGTTTGCTTCCAATCATAAAATTTTGGGTGATGCATGCTATTCTTAAATCCACTTTTCTCATCTTTAATTTGTTTGGCACCTAATCTTTAGGGTGACATGACATCATCGGTTGGCATAAAATATAAAATTTTTGACATGGGATTATCATATCAATATTTATACTGATGCAATCATATAAGGCGACAGACAATAGAAGTAAAAATCTCTATGTAATTCTCTAGCACTTTTGAATTCGATCGCCAATCTTATGAGCGACATTAGTTTAGTATGGAACAAGCATTACCCATAGCAAAGGTTTGAATCCCTCATTGGATTACCCATAGCAAAGGTTTGAATCCCTCATTGGCCAAAAAATAAATGAAATAAAATAAAATAAAAACTTACCAAATGCTTGTGAAATAAAATTCTTCTGACTCATCTTCAGTTGGTCAAATTTTTAGTTTTTAACAATCCGTTGAAGTAATTTCCATTTTGGATTGCCATATATATGTAGGAGGTGACGAAAAGAAGGCAAAGGAAATTGGTCCAATAATAGAAAATTTCTATGACTCTTATTATTCTTCAACGCAGAATTGGAACTCAGCTGACTTCTACCGAGTAGTATGCGAAACCGTCGAGTACTTTTCTTCTTTTTCTTATATTATTACTTAAACCTTTGCCTTCATAGACGTTCTGGTTTTTTCAATTACATTAGTTTAGGAATTAAAGGCTGTACTCATAAACTATATATGTTGATTTTTAAATCTTCTTCACAGAGAAATCAACAAGAAGCTGAATAACACACAATTTCGTATACCAAAGGCTGACACAATCAATCAAGCATTCAATGTAAGCATTCAACCTCCTCTCACCAAACTACTTACATTTTGAAAGGAATTAAGTTTGGTAGTGCATGTGTGTTTGTGTGTGTATATATATATATATATACATGTTCATGAAATTCTATTGTATGTCAATAAAAAAAAAAGAAAGTATAATCATGCATACATAGATATATTATGAAGGGCAACACGTACATTAAATGATGTTGGCATGGATATTGCAGAACCACCATGTAAAAGAAGGCCGAGTGATACCATTGTCAAAGGAGGTATTTGAAAAGGTTCTACGGGAGTTGATTATTGATACAGGATTTACAGGCATGGGAGCAAAAGATATACTCTTTTACATCTTTGGCATTCCCGTAACTGCACTACTTATCAAGCAACGCATTGCTCCCAAAATAATCCCGAACGAAATTTTCATCCCTGGTGTCACCTCTGCCACTGTCTTCCTTCTTGCCAGACTTAACAAGATATGAATATAATTAATTGGGTATATATTGTGATTATTTGGACATTGTTTTTTTAATTCTTACACATGTGTTACATTGATAATGTGTGCTCTCTCTCTCTCTCTCTCTTATATAAATATGAATAACATACACATTTATAGAGCTTTGATCAACGGCAAAGCCATGTCTTTTTTTTCACTCAAGAAATCTTCAAGATGGGATCTACATGTGTAGTTTTAATGAGAGTCGTGCCAGTAAGGTTGACTTTACACTTTATTAAGGTTTGTAACTGGTTCGAAGATAAACAAACCAAATAATTAAATCAGGCAATTGTAATGGTTTGACTTTGCAAAGAAGACTTTAATTAAATAATAAAAGGCAAAATAACTATAAGTAAACTGAAATGTAACAAGTAAAACAGACAAGTAAAATGATTTTGAAAATACCACAGAATTATATTATTACCTCCATAGCTGGTACAACAACAAAACAACTTTGTTAAAGTCTTTCGAACCAAGGATTCTATAGTAGAGAATCAAAGGGAAAAGGATAGAAAGAAAGGGAAGAGAGATTTTAGAAGAAAAGAATAGAAAGAGGAGAGAGAGAGAGAAATCCTACCGAGTATGGAATGAGAAGAGAAATCCTACAGTGAAAACACCTAGCCAACATTATGAAAATACTGTGAAAATCCCCTAACACAGTGAAAACCCCTAATACAGTGAAAACACACCATAGAGTGTGTTTTGACTGTGGCTAGATTTGTTGGTTCCCTCCTCTTCCTTCGTAAATCCTTGTTGTTGCTTTCTTCTTTGGTATTTCTGTCCTAATGTTTTCTTTTCTTTTCCTTTTTATACCTGATGTGGCACTTGAGGAACATGACATTGCATTCATAGAGCCGCATCACACGGGAAACTTAAAACAAGATGAGGGGACAAGAGAATTAGCATTTTTCTAATTATTAAATACAAATTAGAAAGATCTTTTCTAATATATTTTTTAAAAATTAAATAAATAATTCCTTTTCATTACATTACTTGAAGCATTTCGAAACGTTAAGTTTCCATTTCTAAGATGACCAAAGTGACATGCATGTTGATCGAAACCAAAAACATTACCTTGATTAAATTAATCCCTATCTTTTGCTTGAAACATACCTGAATCAGCATGGATATATTAGCGATGCTTATCGTGGTGCAAACATTGTGAACATGGTTTAATTTATAAATTTCGAAAGAGTGATGTTATATATATTTACATTCCAAAAATGTATCCATAACCAATCCAAGTACGTACTCTTTCATTTTTTATTACGAAGATAGTTAAAAAAAAAAAAAAAAAGAATTAAATCATCGATCACATCACTAGGGACACATTTTAATTTGAAACACAAAAATTAAGGACATTAAGCATTTTCTATTAATTTCACAAATCTAGATTCAGACAATTCCACGTAATATTCGGATAGAAAATTTTCATGTTATTAAAATAATGAAAATTTTAAATAACTGTAATGTCCAAAGTTAACTTTAATCAACTGTCGAGATAAAATTTCCACACACACAAAATGTGTGAATAAATAAATATTTATAAATAAAACACTAAATTTCCTCCTATTCTTGTAAGGAAACACTAAAAATGGCTAACACCACCTTGATTTCGGTTATCCCTCCAAATGTCAGGGGTCTTAGCAGTTGTAGGAGATGAACAAGTCTGTCTTTGAAACAAAAAGAAAGGACAGAACTTCACTGACCAACTTGGGCATCAAATTTCCATGGTTTCCCTCTAATCCCATCCTTTACAATTTTGACACTCAGCAAAACAAATGTAACCAAATTACAGATGTCTCTATTTTGACCTTCATTGTACAAAAGTTCTGTGACACTCTTTGCCACACAAGCACAACACCACAAAAATTGAAAGAATTGAAAAAAAAAAATAAAAAAATAAATTATAGACAAAAGATTGACACAAAACATGAAAGTTTGTTTGAGTTTGAAAAAAAGAAACAGCCACTCTTTACCTCTTTGGTTGAATCGCTCCTTTCTCTCGTTCTTCACAGAAATAAAGAAACAGGTACAGATAGACAAACCGACAGAAACAGACAGATATATATAGAGAGAGAGAAACTAAGAGAGAGAAAGAGGAAAGCATAGAAATATTCATATCTTCTTATCGTTACATGTTGATTCATTGTTACGTCGATTTATTTTTGTCTGACATATTCTCTTCATCTGGGTACTAATGATTTTCTCTCAAACAATCATTATCTGATCTGGGTTGGTGTTAAAACCACCAAAAAAGGTACATTCAAAAAGATCATATATGGAGATGTGAAAAAAAAAAAGCCCATTAATTGCATGATGAGCAAAGAAAACAGCAGCGTCTTAAAAGCGTGGGAGGCCACGCTGCGCAAAACGCAGGCTGCAAAGAAACGAGCCAACAGCATTTTTGGGACAATGTCCGTAGCCCATGCAGACGATGACGACAATAATAATAATAACAGCAGCAGCAGCAGCAGCATCCACAACAACGACGATATTGATGATAATTACAATAAAAGCAGTGGATCAGGCACCGGCGAAATATACCATACAGAGAGAGTTTTATCAAATGGTGATTACTATACTGGTCACTGGTCTGATAATTTTCCTCATGGCCAAGGTAAGTATTTGTGGACCGACGGTTGCATGTACGTAGGAGAATGGTTTAGAGGCAAAACAATGGGGAAAGGTAAGTTCAGTTGGCCTTCTGGTGCTACATATGAAGGAGAATTCAAAACTGGTTATATGGATGGGAAGGGTACTTATATAGGGTCTAATGGAGATACTTACAAGGGAAATTGGATCATGAATTTAAAACATGGTCGTGGTATTAAAAATTATGCTAATGGGGATTGGTATGATGGCGAATGGCGTCGTGGGTTACAAGATGGTCAAGGGAAGTATCAATGGAAGAATGGGAATCATTATGTTGGTGAATGGAAAAATGGTGTAATTTGTGGAAAAGGTACATTTATTTGGACTGATGGGAATATGTATGATGGGTATTGGGAAGATGGATTGCCTAAAGGAAATGGAACATTTAGATGGGCTGATGGGAGTTTTTATATGGGTAATTGGAGTAAGGATCCACAAGAGCAAAATGGGACTTATTATCCCTCTGGGGCATCGCCGGAGGCGAATCTTGAATGGGATCCTCAAGATGTTTTTAATGTAAATTTATATGACTGTAAGGTTTGTAGCAATGAGAAGGTGTCGATTTTGCCATCGCAGAAAAAACTCGCAGTTTGGAGATCTTCAAAGGCCAGAGATTCATGTTATTGGTCTAGAAGCAGAATGTCAGTTGATGGGAGGGCGAGTGTGGGTGTGGATAGGCCTTATGATAGAATGAGGATGTGGGAGGGTGATCATCATGGGGATTTTAGTTGTGACGATGTTGAAGGAAATAATTCAATGGTGGGAAGAGATTTGGATGATGATATGATGGGTCTAAGGCTTAATGATGCAGATTTGAAGGAGAGCCCTGGGCTGCAAATTAGAATACCAAAGACGTCAAGGAAACAAGGAGAGACGATTTCTAAAGGGCATAAGAACTATGAGCTAATGCTCAATTTGCAACTGGGAATTAGGTATTATGTACTGATTTTCATTTTATAGCATGTTTTGTCTTGGTTCAATATTTCTATTTGCTTTTTATGTTATATATAGGGGTTGAAATTAATATTTGGCATTGTTATTTTGTACCTTACCTTGTTGGGCTTTTTAATTAAGGAAATAGGAGTACAACTGAATTAACATTCTTTCTTTTAATTCTATATTCCTTCAAGCTTTAAACTCATATGGGATTTGATTTGAGATGAATGCTCTTTTTAGTGAATGCCTCTGTTTATCATTGTACCAAAAGAAATTGAGCGCTTTGATTCTTAATTTACAGTTTGATCTCATCAATTCTCCTTTCTTTTACTCCATAATAAAGTTTAAAATCTATTTTTTTGTGTTTATCCACAGCTGTGCACTGAAGGTTCTTAATTCAAATGCCATACAACATTTGTAAAATGCTCAGAATTTCAATTCACTTCTCATTTTTAGAAACTCTAATGAGCTAATTTACAAAAGGAGAGACGAATTGGATATGTTAAGGTAGGACAAATGGCTTTGCCATGCTTTGATCTTTGGCATTTGATGGGAGTCTTCTATGTTCAATTTGAAAAAGGCTAGTTATGCTGACATAGGCTCCTTTTGGACTTTGGAAAGTAAGAGGGAAAAGGAAAGGAAACTATTCAGTAATGCCAAAAAATGACTTCATTTCTTAAGCATTTTTAATCATTTTACTTTCCTTTTCCTTGTTCTTTCGAGATCCAAACAGAGACTTAGGAAAATTCTGTTCTGGCATTTATTTGAAAACTCTGTTCCAGCATTTCTTTTCGTTCCCCTACATTTGAGAAATAATTTTTAACTTTAGTTTATAGTTTCCCCTGCAATAATATTAATACTTGGGCATATCTATTTATCTGTTAGCACAGTCATCATCCCCATTTCTTCTCATTAGACAAAATAATTTCTCAATGTTCTTTTCATTTCCTACCCCGTTTAAATATTACATAATTCAGTTTACACTCTGTTTGTGTTCTTTATGGGCTTGAGCTGCTTTATATATTTGTATCTGATCAATGTAGTTTTTTGGTACTCATTATCTGTTTATGGAGTGATGGCACAGGCATTCTGTAGCAAGACCCGCTCCGGCTGCTTCCCTTGATCTGAAGGCTTCAGCTTTTGACCCCAAGGAAAAAGTATGGACGAGATTTCCTTCGGAAGGAAGCAAATATACTCCACCACACCAGTCCTGTGAATTTAGATGGAAGGATTACTGTCCATTAGTTTTCAGGTCAGGCCTTGAATTATATATCTATATGTCTTCTTGCCATTGTTTCATTCTATTTTGCATATAAGCAACTTGTATTTGATTAGAGTTTTCAAAGTTTGCATTTAAGCCTCAATTGTGAAGCATGGTTCTTCATGGTTATGCACTGCCTAGGCATGTTGTGCAGAACTCGTAGCAAGATGGACCTAAAAATATTGTTAAACCCACCATCGATCTAAACTATTTTTGTTAGTTCAGATTAATTCTACCCTCCTCCTTTTGCTGATATTTATGATGAGATATAATGTTTATGCACAAAATGATGCTTAAGTACTCCGGCTTGAAGATATTTCGTTGCCATTGAATATCTGTCATTGCCCTTTTTCAGGACTTTAAGGAAGCTTTTCAAGGTAGATGCAGCTGATTACATGATATCTATCTGTGGGAACGATGCCCTCCGGGAACTCTCTTCTCCTGGGAAAAGTGGAAGCTTCTTTTACTTGACTAATGATGATCGCTACATGATAAAGACAATGAAGAAGTCAGAAGTAAAAGTGAGATCTCTATTTTCCAGCCTGCATTCTTGGTCTGAAATCAACACTGGTTTTCACTTACCTGGTATTGTATTATGGGTCTGCAGGTGCTTATAAGGATGCTTCCTGCCTATTACAACCATGTTAGGGCCTTTGAGAACACACTAGTGACCAAATTTTTTGGCCTGCACTGTGTTAAGTTAACTGGGACTATTCAGAAGAAGGTAAAATGAGAGCAAAAAACCTGATTAATTATCGCTGTTGTTTAGTATTTAATGTGGTTGATGATGATTAGGTACGCTTCATCATTATGGGGAATCTCTTTTGTTCCGAATATACCATTCATAGATGTTACGACTTAAAAGGGTCTTCCCTTGGCCGCACAACTGATAAACCCGAGTCAGAGATTGATGAAACCACAACTCTCAAAGACCTTGACCTTAACTTCATATTTCGGCTGCAGAGGTCATGGTTTCAAGAGTTCCGCAGGTGAATTTTAGTTTTAGTCCCCTCATCTCTAAATGGTTCATTTCATTATCAAGTCTCTAAATGGTTCATTTCATTAGCAAGTAGTGGTTTTAAGACTTGAAATTTTCTTTTCTTTTTGCTCTGTCTTCTTGGCAACCAAATAGAGCATTAATGTCATAAAAAAGTGCTATAGTTCCTTTCAGCCTTGTAATTGCGGTATTCATTTTTACAGGCAAATCGATAGGGACTGTGAGTTTCTCGAGCAGGAAAGAATTATGGACTACAGTCTGTTGGTGGGTCTTCACTTCAGAGCAACATCAAGTCCTTCTGGTTAGTTCTAAAGATTACTCTTAACTCTGTTCATAATCTCTCAGCTTGATGTTTTGCTCTAACGAAGGGGAGACTAAAATGTCCTCTTTCTTGCAGGTGACCATGACGGTGAAGCAGCTCCCCGTCTTTCTAGCGCAGACGTGGATCAGCTTCTCCTAGACCCAAGCCGGTAAAACATTTCTACAATGAACCATCTCTCAATTCTAAATTCTAATGACTGTAACATAATGCATGAACTTGCCTAAAAAATAATTTTGATTTGTACTTTGAGAACCGCAGGTGGGCTAGTATAAGATTGGGTGTGAACATGCCAGCTCGTGTCGAAAGGACTGTGAGACGAACTGATTGCGATACTCAGCTAATAGGAGAACCAACTGGGGAATTCTACGACGTCGTGATGTTCTTTGGCGTCATAGACATACTTCAAGACTATGACATTAGCAAGAAGCTTGAGCATGCTTACAAGTCTATCCAATATGACCCAACCTCAATATCAGCTGTCGATCCAAAACAGTATTCAAAGCGTTTTCGTGATTTCATATATAATATCTTCACAGAAGACAATTGAAGTATCATTGCGGGTTGTGGTCATTGATCCAATATTGAAGGATCATTTGTGGCCAGCAGAGTTGATCTCCAGGGACTCATCTTCTTGTTTGTATTCTTTTCTTCTCTTTATTTATAATTCCATTTCCTTATAGATATATTTGTTTTGGTGGAAGTATAGGCCATGTTGTAATCAAGAACCACGCGAGTGTGTGTCAATTGTAAAAGACATCATCACAGAGTGTAAAATTATATTGAAATTTATTCATTCTTTCTTTTTAAATTCTCGTCTTGGGAATTCAAAGAGGGGGTCTCTTGGAATTGTTGTTTTGATCTTGATAAACTTGTATAGAAGAGAATGGAATTTAATCAGGATTCTATGTTGTTCATGTTTTGTATACTCCTATATTAAGGAAAATTTCATTCATCCTTCCTCTTTGTCCTCCCTAGAATATCTGACCAACTTGGAACAACAATTTCGAGAAACTGACCGTTTGATTTGATATTTTACTTATATTTATCCTGAGTGCAAAAAAAATCACATTGATCCGACGGTCGGTTTTTTCAATTTTTAAAAAAAATTGTAAACAATATTAAAAAAATTATGAAAAACTGATTGTTGGATCAATGTGATTTTTTACATTCATGATACATATAAGTGGAGCTGGAGCATCAATTCAACGATCGGTTTCTCGAAATAGCTGTGTTAAGTTGATCAAATGCGCTAGGGAGAAAAAAGGACGACAACAAAGGGAGGATGAATAGAATTGTCCGTACATTAATGTTGCAAGATGGTCATTGATTGAAACCCAGATTTGATTTACCAAAAAAGAGGAGAAAAAACAAAAAAATAAGGCACAAACACTGCAATTTGAAATAGTTAGAGGATTCTGAAATTGTTTTCTCCTTTTCTCTATCTCATTGGGATGTAAACAATGCTTAAATGCATACTCTTTTGTGACAAGTTTTTCCAACAGTAAGTGAATGTTGCCATAGAGCTCTTTCAGATGGGATTAGAAAACAATGCCATGATGCCAAGTTCTTAAGGCTTCCAGCTCAAATTCTCTAAGGTTAAAGCAAATAGTGTGGCTCAAAACAGTCCTTTCATTTATACAGTCAAATTGGCGGTCCTCCTGATTATATTCGAAAAACAAAATGATAAATTGAGGCGGCTAAAAGAACTTAGAACTACTTATGAATGTTGGCCCCTTATTCAGGTTATGGTGTCTAATGATTTTGGCCGTCCTTTTAAGCTTATCTTGATTGTGGGAGAATTGGCTTGAAGTTTTCTGAGACCTTAAACGACAACATTTCATAACTTTGCAGGCACCATTCCTTCCTCATTCTTAAAGGTTTGATAGATCTTACAGCGGCTTTATTTAGCACATCAATTGGCATCAGAGCAATGCCGAATTATATATTACTATTTGGCGAAGATAGAGCTCACTAAGACTTGCATGCATATATAATTTACTTCGTACAATCATTGTTTGAACTAGCTTTGCCTAAAATCACTTTTAAAGAACTCTCTCTTTACATATTTCTTTGGAGATATATCCAAGTCATCTCTTCACGTATCAAAATTTAAATTTTCTGTATCAAAAATCACTTTTAAAGAACTATCTCTTCACATATTTCTTTAGAGATATACCCAAGTCATCTCTTCACATATTAAAATTTTCTGTGTCAAAAAGCGAAGCGATTGTGGGGGCAACAAACTTTGATCAATCATCCTATTACTTCTCAAATCGACTAAAAAGTGATAAATCTATTAAATCAAGTAGTATTTTGAACCTTAAAAATAAATTTAGGCAAAGCTAATCCAAACGGGCATAAGTTTACTTTGTGTGGGATGTGGCGCCTTACACAACCAAGACTCTACATGACCAACTAAAAGGAGGAAAGTAAGCAACAGCATCCCGGGTCTCTTTGTGGTTGATCAAGTAGAGAGACCCAAGACTATTACTATTGCATCAGGCACTGGGTATTGAGATTGCACTCCTAGAAAAGCTGCTTAATCATTTGCTTATTTATTGATCGATAATCCTAAACCTTACAGCTGAATTTGGTCGTCCAATCAAATGACAATATATAATTGTAGAGGGATAAAAGATGCAATAGTTCTTAAAATTCAATCCGATTCAAAAGCAGCATGCATTCAAACTACTAGTCCTTTCTTGTTTTCTGTTTTCCTAATGCATTTTTCATGGCTCCATTAAGTTTTTTATTTCATAAAAACAAACGCTATACAAAACAAAAATAAAAACAAAAACAAAGCGGATAATAAGAGGCAGATGGGGAAATATTTCTTGGCTTCACAACATCAACAATACTAGCAGATGTCATAAAATACTTTAACAAAACCACCAATTCTTATGCCCACAAGAACGATTAGTTGCAACATTATAAAACCATCACAAAGCAAAACATAAGAAACGAACAGTTATTAATTTGAGATTCAAAACAATAAGCATATAAGTTGAAATACCAAAATGCGTCCATATCGCAAATTTATTATCATCATCTAAAATCCCCATTCCCACTTCACAGTACCCAAACCATGTTTCCGCAAACCTGTCCAAATTACATTTCTTAAAATACTTTTAAGGCAGCTAATACAAACTGCCTAAATATCTAACCTTAAACATTCAGCTGCCAACTACTGCTGATTACGGCAATTATGGCGACGACTATTAAAATTCCCTTCCGACACATACCTTTCCCTCACAATCAAGTAGACAGTAGCTAGAAATTCTCTTCATTCCTTCCAAACTTCAAACAATGGCCCAAACCCATCCAATATATCCATATGCATTTTATTTCCACCCACCCAACCAGACAAGGCACTTAACTTCAGAAATTCCCCATTTCCCAAGCTAATTCCTTCCACCATCTTCATTCATCCGATCTGGAAAGCTTGGCACAAGCTGTATTTAAAAAATGGGGAAAAAAAAAAATAAAAGCAAACTTATTTAGCAAAATAAAACAAACTGAAGGATCACAATAATAATAAATTTGAAGAAAGCAATTAAATGCCTTTGAAGAAAGCAATTAAATGCCCCCCAGTGTCATAAACCAACTCAAAGTATAGAATCTGGGGTAGCAGTTCACTCACAACCAGTGTTTTTAAAGGCATATGCACAAGCCAATTGTAAATTTAAAATTTTATATTTAATAAATATATAAAATAATAATAAATAATATATATAAAAACATTAAATAATAAATAAAATTTAGGGACTAGGGTTATATATACAGTCCCTGACACAAGCATTTTATACCACTAGGTCAAACAGATTTAGCAGTTTTTGACCCAGCACATCTATTCAAGAATGTTGGACACTTTTGACCACTTAAGCTATGAAACCTCTACATAGAGGCATGTGCATGTAGGTACAGTTGAGATGGATTGAACACAAGTACACACACACACACACACACACACGGGAGAGAGAGAGAGAGAGAGAGACCTGTTCAGAAGCAGGTGCCTGCAACACTCCAAGACCATCCATGCTCCAACAAAAATTTAATAACAGTGGCAGGACTGCAAAGGCTGAGGCTGATCATGGTTGTACCAGGCCGCAGATGTTCACCAAATTAGATTCTTCACAACCTCAACAGAGAAGATGGATTAGCAAAACTTCATTTGAAACACACAGAATTCACAAAAATTTAAAGCTCAAAAACAAAGAATGGGATTGATACAAGCATTATCTTACCATCTATGTTCTTGTAACAACCTCACACGAAAAAACGGCCTTCCCAGAGGGATTGTCCTTGATACTGCTCTGGCAGTGGAATAGAATGTTGATTTCCCTTCTGTAGTTGATGTTGCTGCTCCTGATATAGCTTCAGATGGTCCGGAAACTGATAGTCCTGCAAGTTCTTCTGGTTTTCTGCCTGAACCTGCAATGCTGGAACTTGTTTACCAGGAAATGGGAAATTTAGGGTTCCCATCAAGCTATTGCTCACATCTGCATGGTTGAATGGTTGTGCTGAGTGATTGATGAAATTATTGAACCCAGCGCCTTGTGTTGTTGATGGCAACTGATATCCATCTAACCAACTATAATCATCCATCGGCAGATTCTCATTCTTTAAAGTGTCTGACTGAAGCTCATCTGTGTGCTTAGGAGGAACAGGGCTAAAACCAGGGGGAGGACCAAAGTGCCTAACAGGTCGGCTCACTGGATTCTTTCTCAAACTTGCTGGATAGGCTGACGAAGGCTTCATAGACAGACCATCAAAACTAGCTCCCAAAGACATAATTGAATCAAACTTGGATGGTATTTCAGTGACCTGACCGGAATATATATTGCCAGCACTGAGGTTGACAGACTGTGGGTAGGGAAGTGAAAGTGCAGCAGGCTGAAAAACTCCCAGATGTTCTTGCAACCCAGGTTTCATAACAAACCCATTCTCCACAGAGCTCAAATTGTTCAATCCATTGGCAATAGGAGCTTGTTGTTCTACCAGCCACTTTGAACTAACTGGTTGCACATACTGCTGAGGCACAATGTTAGCGAGAGATGAAGGTGGCCTGAAACTTGTATCGAAATCATTCTTCAGAAGAACATCATGCGAGGCTGAAACAGATCCAACATGACTCCCTATATCACCCTTGGAGGCATTACTAACAGGCCCAAGAACCTCTAGAGAATTCATCTCTGGAGCAATAGCATTAGCATGCTTATCAGTCAGTGACGGTTTGAAGACAATCACCTCATCCTCTTCTTCTCCTTCCATGTCTAACTGCGCCATTGGCTGCAAAACTCTCAAATTATTTTTTCTCTCCACCGGATATTCTTGCCCAATACCAGTAATGGTGGGCACTTCCAAAGAACCAGTAAGCACATCATTGGACATTTGAGGCTCAACACCAATACCAAATTTCTTCAACTTATGATCAAAATAAATGCCTTGTTGCCCAACCCGAACTACATTTGCAAGAGCCTTTCCAGCCGCTATAATCCTCTGGACGCGGGCTTGTTTCTCCTTAATGCCACCATCACTTCCAAAAGAATGCTTCCTTGAAAAATCAAGAATAAGTTGTGCGGGAACAAGAGGCAAGAATCCTCTAAATTCGAAGTCCTCCCACAGTGCGAGCCGGTTGGCAGTTTCACCTTCATCATACCTGCTCATATTGAAAAAGCAAGTTTCATCTTCGTCCTCATTGACGGACATGAACCCACTCGACAAGAGCTTATTTAAGAAGGAAATGCAATTGTTCCAAAAGAATGATCTTGCATTAGCTTGTTTCTCCTCCATTTCACTGCCAGCTGCACTATCAGGATGACAAGCTAACCACTCTACAAAAACCAGCACACCAGGCAATAGGTAGCTCGCTGAAGGATCGTGCAATTGTATGCATCTCTCAAGAATATGCCCCACAAACTCAAAGATAGCAGTAAATGCATTCTGAAGCAGAACTGATCGCTGTAAGATTTCAGCGTATGACTGATTTTCAGTTTCCCTTTTCACATTGTGAACTGTGAATATCAGAATGGCTATAAGCCTAACTATCAAAAGCCTACTATCAGCAGCACCTGAACCAAAACTGTACTCCTCTTCCGGACCAGAAGAAAGAAGCTTTAGGAAATCACCTCTAGCCATATAGAAGACTTCTCCAAATGTTTCTAAGCTGGAATAGATGGGAATAAAACTATGTTAACTTCAAAATAATCATGTCCCCAAAAAACGAACCAAATCTAATGTTGCATGAAATACCTGGTGCGTGTGAAAAGGATACCATTCAGTCGGACAAATCGAATGCAGAAGGCTTTAAAAGTTTCAGCTACACTGGACACTCTTTCCTTGACAGAGCTTGCTTCTATGTTATTATCTTTCAAGGGAAGCCTGGCTTCACCTTTTCCTCTTGCTTTGCCAGTCATTCGCACAGATGAAGTCTTAACTGAAGAAGCTTTGGCATCCCCAAGCAACTGGGAATAACTTTGACGGTTCTGACAGAGAAAATATTAGGTAAATTTGACATGTATGCTATCCAAAAGAAAAACATTTCATTATCTATTTTTGTATCAAGACTGGCATATTATCGAGCCACAAGAATAAATTTATGGAGCCTAACCAAAATAATGCAAACTAGGCTTCACACACACACACAAAAGAAAAACAAAACCAAAAAAAAAAAAAGCACGTCCATCATCTCACTAGTTGTATATGTATAAAATAGTACCTTCTCAAATGCAATAATCAAGTTATCCCTTGCAGTCGAAAAAGGATTATCAACCGCCAGACTCCGAAAATAGCGGTAAACTGCCATCAATTCATCCCCAGAGTATGAAGCCAATATTGCAAGCTGAAAATAATCAAAGGATGATTCCATAACACAAATTTATAACAATAAGAATCAGACAGAAGAAAAAGACAATAGAGAACTATAAAACAGATATAACTTGAACGATCACAGTGGATTGAAAAGAAAAACCTGATGATGAGGATTGCCACTTGAAGGCCAAAGTGAAGAAGCTTGCATGTAATAACTTGATGCTGCTGCAAAATCTCTAGTTTTGGAATCACCCTCCCCATACAAGCCTTTATAACGTGCAAGGTCACCTAGGTAAATCAGACAGCGATGGCAGGAAATCAAACCTTTCTTCATCTCAGTAGATTTGTTCCCTTCTTTTGAGAGAACGATCTGATTCTCTGGATCATCCGAGAAATAACCCAAAGATAGACCATACTTTGCTCTGATTTTCAGCATCAGATCATGATAAAATCCAGTTGCTTCTGAAAGGAAAGTTTTAAACTGAGAACGGATTTTCGTAATTCGATCAGGTCGATTCAAACCCTTCCCACCATGAGACGTGATTGAAGCAGCCGATGCCAAAGCAGCACTGAAGTGTGCTCTTAGCTCTTCAATTCGCCTGTGATGCAACTGCCACAGAGCATACTCTACTTCATGTTGTTCAGAGAAAGCATGATCTTCAAGAATAATTGCTTCATAGTTCTCTCGCATCTGTTGCCATGCATTAGGATCTGAGGGAATTCTTGCCTGAGCTGACCTCCGACGCCTATTCTCCAACTCAACATTCTATAGTGAAAGAAAAATAGGCAATTAGTTGAGGATTGAAATTTTAACGTAAAACATAAATATTAAGTAAAATCTTGCCCCTCTTTTCAACAGATGTCCAAAACATTTTTAAAACCGAGATTAAATCCAAAAAAATAAAGGGAAAAACATGAAAAACAAAACGTAATCTGAAAAAATTTGCAATGTTCAACCCATGATCTAAACAAGTTTAAATTTAAAAAGAAAAAAAAAATAGTGATGTACAATACCACAAGAAGATGTAGAACTAGAATATCACAAGAGGGAGAAAATAAAGTAGCATGGAACGGTATGAGAATTGCACGTAACTAACCAAACTAATGATATGTGTAAAACTGTATTACATTAAAACAACGGAAAAGATTCTCAAAATTCATATATTTAATTCTAAACAGAATATCTTCCCAATATCTTTGCAATGAACAATGACTTACTTTGTCGTAAAGACGTTGTACACGCTCCCTTGATGAAAGATCCAAAGAATTATCCATCGGAACCGTCATTATCCATCAAACAAGTGTCACAAACTACAGCTCCAAAAAATGCAGCTTCAGTAACAATATACAACATTTAATCTGCAAATATATATATATAGACATTACAGCACAATCAGAAACAGAACCATCTTTAATAAAGCCATATACAGAGGAAAGATAAATATATAAATAAAATATTAGAAAATAGAGAAAAACATTATTAGTTTCAGCCTTGATAAATAACATTGCTGACTGGTTTATGCCAACAGAGATTGTAAAGGATCAGGTCACAGTGTGCACACACATACTCAGAGAGACAGAGATAAACAGGAGAGAGAGAAAGAGAGAGAGAGAGAGTGGGGCAGGGGAGGGAATATCTAAATGGAATAATTATTTTCTTCTTTTGTGTAACAAGCAAATAAGAGATGGTTTCATAATTTAAACAGAATTAAGAAAAATCTAAATGATTTTGTAAGTAGGGATGGTCTTTAAGATTTCAAACCAAAACCCGTAAAAATAAAAATCCTAAACTGCCTTTTTATTCTCATAAGAAAGACAAGCTATAGATAGAAAGAGAGTACAGAGAAGAAGAAAAGATTTCCGCTCTATAAAGCAACAAAATTAACCTAGACTTACTTTTCCATATAAACCCACCGGTCTTTGAGTTATAATGACCCTTTAATCCTTGTGCAATAAGGTACATCATAACTTATTCAGAAAATGTTCGAAAACTTTAGCATTTAGCATACACCTTATTCCCACAATTGCCATTTTTTTTTTTAATTCGAAAGAAACTTCACTTTTGATATTAGATAATGCTGTCATATCCAAACTCGTAAATTTCCAAAGCCTGTTGCGAAGCAGAATTATAATCGAAATTGATAAAATCAACGTTTCTTCAAAAGAAATAAAGAACTATATCCTTTCCTCAAGATAAATGAAAAGTAATATTCCATCAAAAAAAATGTATCACAAAGGGATATTTGCATGTGAGCAATGGGCCGTCCAAGGCTGAACCCATCTGCAATGTTTAACCAAGAATTTAACAAGGTAAGAGGCGCACAACACTCTCCTCATTTAAAAAATAAATAAAAAATCAAATCAATTGGCTTAAAAATAAAAATCCAAAATAAATTTCCCAAAATTGAACAAACGCACAACGGCCCGTAGTTATTTGGTGGTGTTGTGTTGTGATACCTTTAAAGCCTCAATAAAATTGAACACCCAGAAATTTTAGGGATTGCATTAGGGGAGATTTTAGACATAGGGAGCGGGTTATATTGGTGTTCTGTATGCATGCGTGCATGTATTAGGTATACATACATACATACATATATATACGCGTATAGAGAGAGAGAGAGAGAGAGAGAGAGAGATTTCCTACGAAAGATGAATCTTAGCATCAGTATGAGATTTCCCACAAAGGAATTGGGAAAATTTCATAATAACTTATTCAACAAAACAAAGAATTTCACCAGAAACTCAACCAAAAAAATAAAAACAAAACAAAACCTTAACGATTCGATCAGATCAATTAATCCAATAACCACATAATTAATCTCGAAATAACTAAAAAAAATTATAAAATTTATGGAAAAAAAAAATTGTATGCATAAAAATTACCTATTTCGAACCAGATCTGAGAGTTCTCGTCACGGAAACGAGAGGTTATGATCGTTTGATGAATGGCATCGGTTTTGAGACTCTTAAAAAGGGAATGAAGAAGAGTGCACAAGGAAGGATTGGAAATTTGGGAGAAGGAAGTTAGGGTTTGGTGGTATTTTGGGGCATTGTTGAATTTGTATATACTGTACTGTATGAGGTTTCATGGTCTTATTGGTTTGGTCCTAGGCGGCTATTGGCTAAGGCAAGGAGAAAACTTTATCTATATTTAACTAATTTTGTTCTCTCAAGAAAATAAATTTTAATTTAATTTATTAATTCCCTTCTTGTTTTTATTATTCTTTTATTTTTCTTTCCTATTTCTATCTCAAGCCTACACTATTGTCTTTGGATCCGATTACGATTAGGTAACTTATACCTTCAGAGCATCTCTAATCCTGACTCAAACTCAAATTCAAATTTAAATTCAAATTTGGATAAAAAATACCAAAAAACCTTCTCCAATCCTAACTCAAATTCAAACTCAAATTGAGTTTTACTCAAACTTAAACCTATACTGAGTTCAAACTCAAAAATTTGAGTTGGACAAAAATGACCGTTGGAAGTTACCTTCCTTCTTCCCTGCCATCATTTTCATCCCTATCCAGGTGCTTCCTGACGAACCAGACTCTATCTCCCCAGCGAACCAGTCCCTCTCTCCCCGGCAAACCAGTCCCTCTCTCCCCGGTGAACCTTCTTTCTTCCCCGTGAAGCCCCCCCCTCTCTCTCTCTCTCTCCCTCTGTCTCCCTCCCCCTGCAGATCTGCGAAGAGGTTTTGCTGGAATGGGTTTCTAGGTCTGCGAAGAGGCTTGTGTATTGGTAAGTAATTTTGGGGGAAAACGTAATAAAATAAATTTGCGGGGAATAAAATATAATTATTAAAAAAATTTGAGTAAGTGATTGGAGAGCTCCCATTTAAAATAAGTTTTTTACTCAAATCCTGACTCAATTTAAGTAAGAGTTTGAGTTAATGATTGGAGATGGTCTTACACCATGTTTGGATTGAGAGAATTGGAGAGAAGATAAGAGAATGAGGAAGTTAACTCTATCTCCATCTTGTTTGGGTAGTTTTCATTAAAGAAATATAAAAGAAAATATTAATGTGTAATTTCCAACATCACCCTTACTATTCTAACACTCCAAACAATGTATGTGCTCTTTTCTTTTCTCTCCAATCCAATTTGGAGATAATAAATTTTGGCTCTCTTTCCCTCCACTTTCTCTCTCCCTCCTTTCATTTCTCTCTCATTTTTGTTAGTCAAACGAAGTAATTTGAGAGAAAATTAAAAACTTTAGGCCCTGTTTACTTCTTTAAAAAAATTTCAATTTTTATTTTTTGTGAAAAATTTTTTAAATCAGTTTTCATTTTCAATTTTCAAAATTTAGAAAATGTGTTTACTTTGCAAAAATTAAAACTATTTTCAAAATCTAAAAATAGTATAAATGCATTTACTAAAGTTATATATTATCTCTATACGTTTTATTATTTTTATTTTTTGGTTTTACAGTTGGTCTACATATTTTTTTTTCCATATTTATAAGCATTGCCACGATATAATCTTTGTTTTTAGTTTTCGTGAAAATATAGAAAATGTCTTTTTGATGTTTTCACACTTTTCTTAAAAACTGAATTCATTTTATCGAAATTAGTTTTCATTTTTTTACAAGTAAACACATTTTTTAGGCCATTTTATGTTTTTATTGAGAATGAAAATGAAAATTATGAAAATTTTCACAAAGTAAACGAGCCCTTATATTTTCTTCTCTCCGACTCTCATAGTCCAAACACACTGTTAAAGCACAAACAGAAGAGAAACATAAGTCCATTAAATTAGAAATAGAAGTCAATTTTATTTGGAAATTGTATTTTAAAGTGTTAACAATACTAAAAGTGTCATATGATAAAGCTGCTTAAAATCTTGAATTGACATAATTACCTTTTTCAAAAAAAAAAAAAAAAAACTTTTAGTATTCTATTTGGCAATAAAAAAACTATTTCCATAACTTATAATAATATTATAAATAAGCTAGTAGATTTAAATATGTTTCATTTAATAAAACTATAGCAAGTTTAGGTAATTGGGATTAAAATTATTAAATTTATTTTCATTTATTACGTTTCATTTTCTATAATTATAATTTCATTTACTAAAATTATTTTCCTATTTATAATAAAGTTATAAATAAGCTATTTGGGACACAGAGGGAATTTAATTTTAGTGTGGTTAAATCTATCTATACTCTATGTTATATGTAAATAAATCTCTCTCTCTCTCTCTCTCTCTCTCTCTCTCTCTCTATATATATATATATATATATATATATATATATATATATATATAT
>JAESVK010001096.1:648122-661798 GCA_017140935.1 Hamamelis virginiana
TTATGCATATGCCTTTAGAATCATACTTTCCCTTTTTGTTAGTACAAGTCATGCCCATCACTTTTCTTTTTTGATATAGTACTTATGTATAATATTAAAATAAAATTGTTGTGATTAATTCCAATAATATATGTGTCTGTATATATATATATGAACAAGATAATATGACTACTATTTATATTTATATATACATATAATAATATTAATTCAATTAGAACCATTGGATTCAGTAGATCACAATTACTTCTTTTTTTTATTCTTTATAGGATAAAGATTTTATACATGTTGCATAAAAAGGTACTCTAGACTTTATATGTACACATATATATAATGTGATGTAGCAAGCTTTAATGTTGAGTGGCAGAAAACATGGGAGGAAGAGTTCTCTAAATGAAAATATTGAGAAGACAAGAATGTAAACTATTAATATTTTCAGGGCTATTTTCACCTTCATATCCAAACACCAAAAAATCATGTAAAATTGTTATTTTACATGTAAAAAGTTTTACGTTGTAAATGACTTTACACTGTGAAGCATTTTACGTTGAAACAAACGGAACCGAAGTGGAAGCAACTTAAAATAAAAGAAAACACAAGGATAGTTTTGTCCTAATGGAGTTAAAATGACTTTTATTCAAATGAAATCACACATAAAACTTGATGGAGCACAAAGTTGCAAAAGAGGACTTAGAGGTCAATTTCCACTTTTTTTTATGTTACACCTAAAGTTATGTTTTAAGGTTCATTATATAGTGATTGATTTCACTCCTGACCATTTTGAAATTTCCATGTTTGGTATACAGGTTTATTGATTTTACCTTAAAAAGTCTCGCATTATAAAGACAACCATATTAGAAGTCCAAAATAAACCATTTAATAAAAAAATAATAGAAATCATATAAATCGAACCAAACTTGTTATAAACCAGACCGAAAACACTAGGGAGTTAGGTCCGGTTTACACTTTTCAACGGTTTGAATCGATTTAGAAATATAGAAAATCATAATTTTCACTATCATTCACTTTAAGCCTTTTAGCATGTATCATCACCTTTAAGGAAGATTTATTGGGTTTGAGCAGTGGAAGTATATCAATACCCACTTGTTAATATTGGAAATTTGGGGACATGAATAGCACTTTCATTCTGCGAAAAAAATATTAAAAAAAATAAAATTTGACTATTTTATTCCATTTCTTGACACTTAATTGGAATTTATTTTATTTTGGTACCCTTTACTTTAAATTGCTTCAAAGCATTTCTTGAAGTACTGAATTTGTCCTTCAGTTTTTTCTCTAGTGTCGATTTTATACTTCCAAACTTTATAGAATATCGGTTCCACTAGCATGGTTTGGCTGCTCATCACCGCTTTATCCGCACCGTGCGGCTCGTTCATAGGATGGCGACACATCAACACTTCAGAAGATCTAAAGGCTCACAATAATTTATGTCAAAACGCAGTCGTTTTGATGGTGAAAAGTTTCACCATACCGCCCACACCTAAATGGACTCTCCCCAAAAGCGATCCTCTCTTCTCCCATTTTCTATTTTTTCTCAGCGCTCTCTCTCCTCATCTCTCATCCATGGATAATCTCTCCTCGGCAAAGCGCAGCCTTGTCTGTTTACCATAATGTGCTGATTATGTATCTATCGTGGGATAATTTGACTGTAAAACTTAAAACAGGATTTCGTTTCATATCCATGATTCATTGCAAACTTGCAATCTTTTTAGGAATTAAGGTGCTGCTCGTATGATATATGAATGAAGATCCCTCCTATTGATATCGAGCGGGTTTGACTTCAAAATAGCCAGTTATGCATGTTGGAACATCATTTGAAATGCTTATTGATGCGGTTCCTATAGGAAATGATTACCAAGTAGTGCTGTGGCTGATGGTTGGAGGTAGGGATGTACTTCGGCCGGTTCGGCCAGTTTATGTACTAAAACTTCAATCAAACCAATCATCTCTAGATTTGAAAAAAATAAAAACCAATCAGAATTTCAATAATTCCGGAGACACTCTTTGTTGGCAACGGAATTTCAACTAGATTAAAATAGTAAGTGAAATGACTACTATAACCCTATATTAAGAACATACTTTTTAAAGTAAATATGTTTGAAGTTAGAGGCCCCTTGGAGCAGAACAAGCGCACTTACAACCCCTCACCTCATCCCTATTAGACTATTAGTGAACTTCTTTGTGCATCTTCCTCGAACAAGCGTGCTTGTCTATTTGTAAATCAAAATTACGAGAATTTCAGGACCAAAAGTAAGCAGGCGTGCTTGTCTATTTGTTTTCTTTAGAGAGTAATGAAATTTTGTTTTGTTTGTTAATTTGTTTTGCTTTTTTGGCCGTCAGTGGTGCTGCATCATGGATCATATATATCATTTGTTTGTTGGGAGAATTACATTGAGCTGGCTTGGGTTGGGAGAAAGTAATGCTAGATGGATCAAATCTTAAATCAAAATTTTCAAACAAAAAATGCACATAAATCAAGACCGTGTTATTCCGACACATCATTTGGTTTAAAAATTTTGATCTAAATTTTGGTCCATTTAATATTTTTCTTATTATAATTTAAGAATTTGGGTCCAGCTGAATTTGGTGGAGAATTTAAAAAGGCTAAAAACAACCTGATTATAGAAATCAGATGAATTTGTAATATAAAAAATTTTAATTAAAGTGTGCTATATTGTGTTGGTTCAGTAGAATACTTGTTGCATGTGTCATGGGGATGGGTAATGTGCAGCCCCAATCTAGTCAGCATATGTTTATATATCTTATGTAAGCATGAAGCTAATAAATAATTGTAGGATACATATTTTGATAAACTAACCACTGGATTAAATCTTCTGCTTATGAATATCACGCGTGCCAAAAATCACGATGATTCAATGTAAATATTTCGAAATATAGACCGGAAAACTGTGACCGCTGAAAACTATCACAATTTTTTTCAATGATATTTTTGAGGAATCGATTGTTGGATACTTGGATCATTATGATTTTTGGCATGCATGACATATACAAGTATAGTATTTAGTATTTAATCAACAGTCAGTTTTTTGAAAAATATATCTTACAATTATCTACTAGCTTCATGCTTACATAATTGCTTATTGGATCATTTATGCGGTAATGTGTAATAATCAAATCGTAAAAGGGCATTTTTTATTTTTTTTATTTTTAACTTACAATACGTCAGCAACAAAGTAAATAGGCATTAATGCCAGTTTCATTGAAGGAGTGTTGCTGTAGCTTAGTTTCATAAGTATGGAATGTCTCTCTAACTATTGAAACTAGAAAAAAAATTTAATAATTATTATAAACTAGGGGTGTAAATTTTTTTTTTTTTTTCAGACACCGTTTTGATTTGTTTTTTATAAATATTTATTTGTTTTTCTAAAAATTTATAATATATATTTTCTTAGAAAAATTTTTAAAATATAAATAAGTATTTATAAAGAACAAATCCAAACGGTGTCTTAATTTTGTCGAATATGTGGTTTGTTAAGTTGTGATTTTGTTATTGTGACCTTAAGAAAGAGAAAAGAAGATGCCATGTTGCAAAAGGGAAATAATTGTGGATGAAAAAGTTCGTGCAGTAGTGATAAGGCATAGAAAATCTAAAGAGAAATGTGAGCCAATGCCAAAAAAGGGAAAGCTAACAAAAATGGCCCCCACTGTTTTCAATATTTTGTAGGGAGGTTGCTTGGCTTTTAGGATGTTGGAAAAGCCTCTTTTCATAAGAACTTGAAACATTACAAAGATCCGTATCGGACCAACACTTTTTATTTGGAAAAAATGCTAGTATACTTTGCAGGTGTAGCTTGACCTTAATGGACGGCAAAGTGCCATTATCATTTGAAAATTATCAAAATTCGGCATTGCCATTCAAATAGGTTATTCTAATGGCGTGTCATTTGAGTGCCAAATTTTGTTAATGTCGTATAGGACTATCAAATTTGACACTTCAAATAACAAATGCAATTTGTGCCATATCATTCTTTTCCCTTCAAAAAGTGAAAAATGTTAAAATATAACATTAACAGCAATGTCATATATTAGTATAACGAATCACTACAAGTATCGCTACAAGAAAAAAATGAAAGTAATTTTGGAAAATCATTTACCCATTTTTGAAAATTCACATTTTTTCTTGTAATGATACTCGTAATGATACATAGCATTTTCCTAGCAATAATATATTGGTGCATATGTGTGCCAAAATTTGGTATTTATGTCATTTTAGTGTCATTTTAGGTGCCAAATTTTAATGTTGGTGTATCAAATGATATGAATATATTGAAGATGCTCTTCCTACAATCCTTGAAAAAAATATGATTAAAAGTACTCCATTTGTCCCAATTTATTTGCATACATTGACTAAACACGCAGTTTTTGAAATACATTGATTGTTTTAACTTTATTATATTTTTAAGTTAATGTTCAAATTTTACGCTTCTAAAAGAAATGATTATTTATCTAGGTTATTTGATAATGGGGTATAATAAGAAATTCATTCTAATTTTTAATTTGAAAAGTTAAAGTGATCATATATTATGAGACATTCCAAAATGGAAAGGTGATAACATAAATTGGGATGGATGGAGTAGTAGTCAATGAAATGATCCAAGTAATGATGCTCCAAGCTAGACAAGGTCATTTAACTCCCCTATTGCAATAATAATAATAATAATAAATAAATAAATTTTATATCAAATATCTTAATTTTTTTATTTACAAAATTTAATTCCATAGCATTACTCTTACAATAGTTTTTCAAATATTATCATATGCAGTATACAAAAATGATCATATCATCACACGCTGACTTTCGCGAAAGATCATATACATGCTCATAGATGATTGTTGAATACATATTTTAAAAAACTGACTATTGGATTAGATACTATGCATATTGATATGTATGTGTTTTGATATTATGCATGGTATATACTATGCATATATACTATACATACTGACCTTACTAATTGTCTAATTGGTTAACAACTAACTTTACTAATGTATACCATGTGACCAAAAAAAAAAAAAAATCAAAACACACACACACATAAAAAAATAATAATAATAAAAATAAAAAATAAAAATCAAGCTGTAATTTTTTTTTTTTTTAATTAATGGCAAGAATTGAACCTCTTATTTTCATAATAAAAGAATAAAAAGATAAGTAAGAAAGATGAATCCCAATATCCTATTGTCATCTTACATTGGTATTTTAAAAGCGAGAGGGAGTGTGTCTCTTTATAAGAAGTTTTAATGCAGTGCTGGAATTACGTAGTAAGTTTAGCTTTCAAGTTTCAACCTTTATCCAAAAAAAGAAGAAGAAAAAAAATGGACGGAGAGATATAATAAATAAATAAAAGATGGATTAATTTCTATTGTCATCCCACATTTTTAGTAAGGAAGAATGCTCGTCTTAATAAAAAGTGCTCGAGCCTATGATTACTTTTTGGGGCTACCTAGTGGATTTAGTCTCGATCTTATAGTAAGGAATAAATCACATCTCACCCCATTTAAAAAACTTACAAAGATTTGATTGGGATTAGGTAGATGGTGTCCAACCAGTCTGGCTAGGGTTTATTATTTTATAAATTTCATGGTCAATGTGTTTTTTTTACAAATAATACATATGCTAGGCTGCTCTATAATCAAATCATCTCTTCTTTAATAGTGTTGATTAATATTAATTGATCGATATGCGAACGTTTACGTGAATTTGTGATTAGACCTTGGTGTATTTTGAGATGATTTTTTTTATTATTCATTTAAAGGTTACATGTTTCATCATTTTGTACTACATTCAAAGTATGAATCTTAAAAATACTTTTAATTGACCAAAATATCTATATATATTATAAAAATATATAGACTAGTTCGATCCCATAAAACTACACCAATCAAAATAGTATGATTCTTAATCCATCATGGCAGTTAAGGCCGTCAAAGAACATGCCTCATGAAACGGAAACCCTGTGATTGAACCTTATTACCCCGACTATTAGATAGATGGGAATTGTGGGTGATCTATCTTTAGGAATTAGGCGGGGCCCAAAACTTCAACACTATTAGCTTAGTATATCCTATGTTGCCAAAAAAAAAAAAATAATAAAAATAAAACAGTACAATTCCTAATTGAATTTAGACTAGTTATAATAATAAATTGTTTTTAGTCAAGCTTAATTTTTCAAGAGTAAACATACCTTAAAAAATTATTATTAGAATAAAAGAATTCTAAATTAAATTAAAATTCTCTCATATGCATGGTCATGAAATATCACAAATCATAATATTTTTAAATTAAATTAATTTTTTTAAATAAATATCACTTCATTTATGAGTACAGATCAATTTTTATAATAGTTAGATGTTGTATAATTTACATCCAGTTTTAATTTCTAAGAGAAAATAAATACAAATTTACTAATATTTTTAGTAACAATTTATTTTAATTTGTAATATAAAATTTTTGTATCTATTGAATCCATATTTAGTAATTTAGTGTTATTTTTGTATAATTTTAATTTCTTAATCTTTTTAATGATAATTTTTAATAACTTTAATATTTTATCTTAATTATATTATTCAAATAAAAAAAATACTATATCACGTGACACTTTAACCCAAATTAAAAACCATCATGGTGAGTCATACTTTAAGTGGTGAGATCTCTCATTTCAAACTGCTTTCATCTTTTTCACGCACCACTCAAACCACAACAAGTCAGTGTGGTTTTTAATTTTAGATTAAAGTGTCGGGTGATATAGAATTGTTGTTTAAATAATATTTGATTGCTTAAAGTTTTTCTTAAAAAAAAAAAAATAAAAAAAACATATACAGTGATACACTGTTAGTATAAATTAAAAGAAACAACCCATGCTAAGAAAAAAGAAAAGGGTCTTTTGTCGGTAGCTTTGTTTGCAGGCCTAGAAAATAAAAAACTGAAAATTCTTGGCAACTGATGGGTTAATAATGGACGGTCAAGATGCAACCTTTCAATAGAGTAGGCTTCATTTTGGTCTTAAAATGTACACCGCAGCCTAACCCAAAAGATTCCACGACGAACTCAGCTCTGCCAGTGACTTCATACCATGTGGCAACTAGAAACATCGCCCACGTGATTACCGACTACCGACTGCCCAACTACCATATTCTTCCCATAAAACCGGTTACCGTTCACCACTACTACGCATTGTTGTTATTGGAATGCCTTAACAAAACCTGCAATCGCCGGTGGATCAAAAAGGCTCGTGCCAAAATTATCAAGCCTCTCTCTCCGCCTTCTTTACCAATTGGAGCAAAAAAGGTCAGAGTATCTGATTTTGTGTTGTAAAGCAAAATCCTAACATCTTTCCGTTCATGTGACGGAATTGTGACGTCAATTTCAAACAAACAGAAAATTATACTGAGGTCTTCTGAAAAAGCTCAAGAGCGCGGACATGAAAACAAACAAACAAACACGGCTAAGATCACGCCACGTTGGCTTTCGTCAAACACTAATAAAAAGCAAATTTATAGGATCAAGGAGATACTAAAAAAAAATATATAAGGTGTACGTTATATAAAGATTTTAGTAGAGAAAATTATATAATATATTTTGAAAATTGATTATTGGATTAAATTCTCCTCCAATAAATGTCATGCTTGTAAAAAATCGATGATTCAATGGTCGGTTTTTTAAAAATGTTAGAACTGATATTTTCAAAATCCGATCATTGGATCACTGTAATTTTTTGCATGTATGACATTTATAAGAGGAAAATCTAATCCAATAGTTGATATTCAAAATACATTTTGCAATTGGTCTTACGGAGATCACCTAATGTAACTTTATATAAAGTGCATCTCATATTAGCATATCTAATGATCAAAGTTGTCGTCAAATAAAAAAAAAGTACTTAGACAATAAGCTTAGCATTTAATTAAGCAGTGAAGTTCCTACCCATCCGTATTTTTATGTTTCTAATCAATTTTTTGAAAAAAAAATAGTACTTTAACTATTGCGAAGTTATAAGGTGCATTTTACTTAAAGTTATATAAAGTAATCAGCTTAATTAGGGCAACTAAAAAAAAAAAAAACTCTGAACAATTGATTTTTGGATAGATGTCTTTTAATTTATACAAGTCCTGTATGCTAAAAATCATAGTGAATCAACCTCCAATTAATAAAATATGTCATTTTGAAAATTGTGATTTTTTTTGTTCTTCAAAATGCAACAGTTTTTCATAGGTTATTTTAAGAAACCAACCAAAAATAACTGTAATTTTTGTTACATACGATATCCATGCAAAATTAATCAAATTCAGCATTCAAGTTTTCAAAATCTGTTATGCAATTGCTTACTTGCTAATTTGAAACGATTTTCTACTCTGAAAGATTCTTTAGATTTGACTTTTTATTTTTATTAATTTTATTTATGATAATTTGAATAAATTTTTATTTTCTTGTGCTTTGTATATAGCAACTCGAAGAGCCTTTCTCTTTAAATTTAAGAGAGAGAGAGAGAGAGAGAGAGAAGATTTCAATTCATGATATTTCTAGTCTTTTGGTTGGTGCTAATGACCTGTAACCTAGTGGCGTTTATCCTAACATTTAGTGGAGAGATTTTAGATTTGAGCACATGAAAATGTATCAATACTCATTCGTCAGTATTGAAAATTTTGGGACATGGGTAGCTTCTATTTTTTTAATTTTTAGGGAAAAAAAGAAGAAGTCTCTTGGTGGGTTAAAATGCAGACATGGCACCAAATTTGTAGTCGCTAAAGGCACTCTTAGTAATTTCATTTTGTACCTTACTTTTTCAATATTTTTAATGTTAAAATAAGTTTTCAAGTCTTTCTTTCACTTCCTAATTTATCAAATGAGTTTTCTAATTATTCATATTGCCCCGCAGTGTATTGCTATGTCTAGTGGTTAATACTCAATAATATTTTATTTTTGGTAAATTACACATACAACTGTTTAGTTTCAAATAATTATAAAAATATTTCATTTAGTTTTAAAAATTACGGAGACATTCAAAATTTTGAAAATAAATTCCAGTAAGACCCTTTTAATGAAACATATTTTAATATTCATTTACTTTTTTTGCTGAGGTTATGCAATTCTTTTTAAATATCAAAACTGTCTTTTTGTATGACTCTCTCCATTGGACTTTATATTAGTCATTTTAGATATCCATTTTAATGCCTTTAAAATTATGTCACTGACAATAAGTGTTTATGTAATTTTTAAAATATAACGTAATATCTCTATAATTATTAAAAAAAATTTAAAAATGTAAATGTAATCTACCCATTTATTTTTTAAACTTTTGGAACTCATCAAAGGATTTTGCATAAGAATCATAACTAAACATGGGAAGGGTGTATGGGTTGGACTACCCATACCCATATATCCTTTTAAGACTACTCTTAACATGAAACTTAGAATGGTATTACACTAACGAATTTGGGTTCATTTGGTCTCACTTCATTACTGTACAATCCTATCGAGTTGGAGATATTATTTTCATATATATATATATATATTTCTAATTACAACAAAATATGAAAATTTACTACATGCTGTAGCTAAAATTCGTTCAAATAGACGAGTTTCTCGCATCTTATGGAGAAGAGAAGAGAAGATCATGTATGGATGAGCCTTGGGACACTACTGAGGTGCCAATTAAAGGCTCCGTCAAGTTAGGCTTGTACGAGAGAGAAAGCTCAACGGGAAGTCTAGGATGGAGGAGGAAAGAATTGAGTTAAGGTTAGGATCACCTTATAGGCTTGTACGAGAGAGAAAGCTCAACGGGAAGTATAGGATGGAGGAGGAAAGAATTGAGTTAAGGTTAGGATCACCTTATAAGAGTCTTTATATACCTCTTAGGTTGGGTTTCTTTTGGCCACGTATCGGCTGTTCATTGGTGGAGAATTTCCCCCATTTCACTACAAAAAATTAATATTTAGATAATAAAATCAACAAAAATCATAAATTTACAGTTTTTTAAACAAATAATACGTACATTTCTAATACACACACACATATATCGAGATGTTAATATGGATGTCTCTGCAGGATTAGTTGTAGAATATATTTTGAAAAATTGATCGTAGTATTATATACTTCTTTTATGTAAGTTAGGCTGTCAAAAAATCTCAATAATTCAACAGTTAGTTTTTGAAAAAAGTTATTGTGAAAAATTATAACTTTTTTTGTTTTTCAAAATATTACCATTTTATGTTCTTTTAGAAAATGACAGTCAAATTGATATAAACTACAATTTTTGTCAAATGATAGATGCTATGCATCATTATATATAAAAAATATTCCTTTTTTGAAAGAATAATTTTAGTAATAATTTATAGCAATACATAGCATATTCCATAGTAGAAATTACTCGTACCCTAAATCATCATAATACTAACAAATAGATATGATGTATATTTTATATACTCGAAAGGGCAAATCTTTCATAAAAGCGATTTTTTCTCTTTTTTAAAAAAGGACAATCGTAACCCATAGAAATTGAATAAGTTCAATTTTTAGATTGGATCACTCATGTGAGAATCACGTGACTCCACCTTACACGAGCGAGTTGTCAAGAAATCTGGTCAAAGCAGCCTTGTGTCATTATTTTTTTTTTAAATATTTTTTGATATTTTTATTGCAGCTAAGTTGTCACTTGAGCATGCTAACATTTTGATTCTACCCTCGTGGGACCCATTGTCTGCAATATAATTGTACTGTAATTTGTCACTCAACAATGCCTAACGTTGTGATTTTGGCATTTGTGGGACCTTAAATCTGTCCTAAAGATTTGCCATGCTCGACCCTACCACCTAATTGGAATCGAGCCGTCAATAAATATGGACGGTGACAATATCATTGATGCAGAATAAAACGGTGTACGGCGATGCATGAGATAGAAGTCTGAGGTCACTCTGTATGTGTATATCGACGAAGACGAAGTAGACGCTTGAGGCGGGTGGCTCCGGACCTCTCTCCCTTTTATCTTCGCATCCATTTCTTCCCTTCTCCACACGATCCTCTCCCGCCCCATTCTCTCTCTCTTTCTAAAACTCTCTCACTCTCTCTCTATATATAATATACATAATATTTCTCTCTCTAGAATTTCTGGTCTACAACCATGGCTCTCCCGCCACAACCTCAGCTTCTCTACTCCAATGCCTTCTCTACCTCTCAATGTTCTCCACCATCCTCACTCTTTGCATCGAACCGAAGTATTCTATTCGTTGATTTCGCTTCTTTGTGCCGTAAATCGAAGCGAACTCGGCGAAGAATTGGAGTCTCTGACAATCGAAGCTTTTGCGGCTTCACAACAAAGCAGCGGTCCTCAATCAAAGCCGTTCTTGATCTTGAACGTATCAGTAACGCCTCGGAAGAATCTTCTGGTGCATCAGATTTGAATCCGAAGGTATGCTTTGACCAGAATTGTGTAAAAACGGTTATAAGTTTTCTATCCGTTCGGTTTTTGAGGTGGCAATAGAAAACAAAAGAAAGGAAAGAGATTCATGCTTTTAGTTGTTTGAAAATGAGAGACTCAACACTCAACTAGTCAACTCAACGGAGCCAAACAGTTATATTAGGCTCAGTTGAGCTGAGTATATTTTGGATTTCTGGGGTCTTAAAGAACAAGACATGTCATATTCAAAATCTTAATTTCTTTTCTCTTCGTGCATTTTCTCAGTAACCAAACGGAGCCTTTCTTGAACGTACTAAGGATTCTGTTTTTGTGTGAACTTTCTATTCTTGATTATCTCCGATACATTCGCATGTAAATTTTAGTTTATTTATTAGCTTTTATTTTTTTTCATCTTCACTGTAATCTGTATCAAATGGCTTAATATATGGTAGCGTGGTTTTAAGTTCGACTTTTTGTGGTATTGGATATAATAATTCCGATTTGCGAGTTTTCTCATGTTAAACGAGAAGGAAACAGGGCTGCTCAGTGCTTAGCTAGTTAGCTAGGAAGGATATAACTCTAAATGACTTTCCAGTATGGTTAGAGGAAGTTTCTGAGTTCCTACTTGATTTGCTGATTGATGCTGTAATTTCGTCTTTTGTTTAATGAAACTAGTATCTTTACATTATAAAAATAAAATAAAATCTCAGTAGTCATCTAGGTTCTGTTTAAGTTGATGAGAAAATGTAGAAAAAAAGTTAATCAAAACTTCATCGTTGATCGAAGCTACTATTTAAAGATAATGATCATGTCATTGAGGACCTTGATCATCTCCTCTGTGGACCATCTTTACAACATGAAGGGGATTTGTCGAAACAAATTTTTGGATCTCCCCAAGCTTTTGAATTCATCAAAACCATTTTCTAGTCTTTTGGTGTGAGTAAAAATGTTAATTTGTTGCAATCAAACAGTTGATCCAGGAAGTTTTGATAGTTTGCTTCTTTTCATAAATAATTAAACTTGTTTGCTTACTACTCCAGAATTTCAAGTTTTCTTACAATATTTCATATTATCAATTTGACCCAGTTATACTGATTTGAGTCAACTGCATTATAGGTCTTCTAAATCGTGGACTGTGTTCACCATGTATTCACCAGCTATATATGCTCATTTGAGTAAACTTGTGTACTTAAGCTCCCAAGCATCTAATTAAGCAAGTTCATCTTCTTAACAGCCATGCATTAATTTCTAAGAAACAGTCTTACTGTATTCACCATGCCAAACAAAAATGATTAAATGGATACTCTTTGATGTAGTAGAATGCAGGCGTTTCAATAGGCGACCACACATGCAAAAATTTTTGGTATGCATTGTTAAGAGTTAAAACCACATAGATATATGCTTGTAGAATAGCTAGATCTTACAATAAATCTTAAAAAGTCATTCCTATTATTACCTGTTTCATTGAGACAGTCGACTGTTTGGGTACAAACAGCCATAAACAAGGTAGACAATGTCCTAAGGCCAATCTAGCTCAATTTAGGCACCTTTAAAAAATATTACAAATAAAGTTCAAGAGTCCTAAAGTCCTTTTAGGTCAAGGACTCAAGGTCATGAGCCAAGCGAGTTCAACCACATAGAGAGATTTATACAATAAAATCCTAACACTCTCCCACCATGACAAATACAAAATCTTCACAAACGAGTCTTCATCCCTTGTGCTTGGCTTTATCCTTGAGCCTCAATGCCATTGCTCTTTGCTCTATGCTCCATTGAACTTAGCTTTAATGATCTTCCAAATTCATGTTTGAGCTTGGCATTCACTGACTTACTCCCCTGATGACTTGGTTCCTATCTTGCAAATTTACACTAAAATGCAAACAATTAGAAATATAAGACAATTGATTGCTATCATCAAAACCATACAAAAAAGTTGGATTGAAACCATAAGGCTAACAATTAGAGTTGCAAAAGAAGTTATTGGAGAATCTAAGGGGAATAGATTGACATTTAAGGAAATTTGGTTGTGGAATGAAGGGGTTTAGGCGATAGTTAGTGCAAACTGAACATGTTATAATACTTTATACTGAATTAGCAATGGGAAAGATAAAATTATAAATTAGCTACAAAGGAAGCTAAAAGGATAAGCGAGGCTAAACTCTAAGATAATGATTTATACTACAAGTTAGGCACAAAGAATGGGGATATATATATATATATATATATATATATATATATATATAT
>JAESVK010001096.1:661898-679808 GCA_017140935.1 Hamamelis virginiana
ATATATATATATATATATATATATATATATATATATATATGATCCTATCAGCACATGCTGATTTTTCGCGAAAGTCAGCATGAAGCTCATAGGTGATTGTGCGATGCATATTTTGAAAAACTGACCGTTGGATTAGATACTATGCATATGCATTTCAGGCATTCCAAAAAATCACAGAGATTCAACGGTTGGTTTCTTAGATATGTTATTGAAAAAAACTATGACAGTTTTTAGCGGTCAGAGTTTTTCACAATCTGTATTTTGAGATGCTTGTATTGGATCATTGTGATTTTCCATAACAAGGGTATCTAATCCAACGATCGGTTTTTCAAAATATGCATCCCACAATTCCCTATGAGCTTCATGTTGACTTTCGTGAAAGTCAACATATGCTTACTAGATCGGGACTCTATATATATAATGGGAAGAAAGATATATATCTATATAAATTTACATAAATGATCCTACGAGCATATGCTTATAGAAACTTAAGTCACCATGGTGCCCATAGATAATTGTGAGATGTATATTTTAAAAATTTGACCGTTGGATTAGATACTGTACTTATGTATGTCATGTATGCAAAAAATCATAGTGATCCTATGGTCGGTTTCTCAGAAATATGACTGAAAAAAATTGTGAAAGTTTAATAGTTTTCAGCGGTCATAGTTTTTCATAGCTATATTTTGAAAATTTGACATTGGATCACAGTGATATTTGGAATGCATGACATCCATAAGTATAGTATCTAATCCAACGGTTAGTTTTTCAAAATATGCATCACAATTATCCTTGGGCTTCATGTTGACATAAGCTTATAAAAGCGTATGCTGACTTGATTCGGACTATATATATATATATATATATATATATATATATATATATAAACTTGCTAGGATAATGGAAAGGAAAGGTATAGACTTAAACCATGTTTGAGTGCATTAAAGGTAAGGTTTAGAGAGTTTTAGTGAAGGAGGATGAGATTAAGGAAAGGTGGAGGAATTATTTTAACAAATTATTTAATGGAAGTCATATAGAGAATTTCAGCTTGAAAGAATTTAGTAACTCTGCCAAGGATAGAACTTTTATGTGTTCTTGAAGAAGTAGAACATTTGAAGTGAAGGAAGTTATGAAAAGATAAAAATAGGAAAAATTGTGGGGCCAGACAAAATTTCCATTGGGGCTTGGAAATGTAGGGTTGATGATGATGTAATTTGGTTGACTATGTTGTTTAATAAGATATTAATGACTAGCAGGATGCTCAATGAATGGAGGAAAAGCACTATATTATAACAAACTAACAAAGATGAGATTCAAAGATGCACTAACTATTGTGGCATTAAGCTCAAAAGTTAAATGATGAAAGTTTGAGGGAAAGTGATTTAGTGAATATTAAGACTTTAAACAAGAGTATTAAAAAATCAATTTAGTTTCATGTTAGGATGATATCCTATGGAAGTTATGTTTTTTACTTAGGTGATTGATGTAACTTAGAAAAATCATAGGATAGGTCCCAAGTGAACAATATGGTGGGTTTTAGAAAGCAAAGGAATATCTAGTAGATATATTGATATAATCAAGGATATATAAAATGGAGCTATAACTAGTGTTAGAAGAACCAGAGAAATGAGTGAATTCCTACTGACAATAGCCTTACATTGGGGATTGACATTGAGTTCTCATCTCTTTGCTTTAGCTAGTAATGAACTAATTAGACATATTCAAGAAGATGTTCCATGGCATATGTTGTTTGTAGGTGATATGTATGGATATATATGTTTTTGATCAACAACAAAATATAATATTTTTAATAAAAAAGGAGATAAGTTTAAAGGAGAACAAGCAGTCCTCTAATGTGACAGAGATCCATAAAAACATAAAGAAAACGAAGGAAAAAAAACAACTGATCCTGATGCACTTATATTCAATCTGCTTGGATAACAAACAGAGGGATTCCAATAAACACCTAACATTTGAGAACAAGATTCTGGAGACAGCTAATCCACATCAGCTAACTGAAAAAGCCTATGCCAAATCCAAGTAGAAACTGGAGAACGTGGAAAGAGATGATCCATATTTTCCTCAGCCTTTCTATATATAATATACCATGGAAGGGATAAGCAAAAAGAGTGTATACATAATATACCACGGATTAGATTAACAAAAAGAGGATCTCCTCCTTTGGAACAAATCATTAGTATTGATTTTCTTATGAGCAACACACCAAGCAAAAACTTGAACTTTAATAGGCACCATAGCTTTCCAAATCATTAATGATGGGAGAAAAATCAGAATAGTAGTATATCACCAATCAAAGAACTAATGGATGACTTGTTAGAACCCGACAAATGAACCAACCATTTTTCATTTGTTTACAAATGATATAACTAGAATAGGGGTAATTCTAAGTTAGAATTATGGAGTGACACTTTAGAATCTAATGGTTTTAGGTTAAGTAGAACTGAATGGAATATATAAACAGTTAATTAAGTTAAAATAGGAAGAGAAATGATGGTGTAGCGCAAATTGATGGTGAAGATATACCTAGAAGGGACCGTCTTTGATGTCTTGGATCAATTATCCACACAAATAGAGAGATTTAGGAGAATGTTGCCTATAAAATTAGAGTAGGATGGATGAAGTGAAGAAGTGCTTTTGGAATATTGTATTACCTACCTATCAAGGCAAAATAATTTTTTATACAAAAAAGGACTATAATATTGGTGATGCTTTAAACATGTTCAGAAAATGAGTGTATAAGGATGTTAAGATGGATAAGTGGTAATATGAGGGAAGGTAAAAAATAATAAATGAATGCATTTGTAAGAAGGTAGGACTAGTTCCAATTGAGGATAAGATGAAGGAAAATTTTCTAAGATGGTTAGGTCATGTGCAGCAATGACCTATGAATGTACAGGGTTGGTGACTTGATTTAAGTCTAAGGACAAGAGGAAGGCCCAAAATGAAGTGGTTAAAGGTAGCGAGAAAGGACAGACGTGCTAGGATTTAACAAAGGATATGGCTTTTGATACAGCTAAATGGCAAGAAAGTATTCATGTAGCCGATTCCATATATTTGGGATTAAGGCTTTGTTGAGTTGAGTTGATGAATAATATAAGACTTGTCTCCTAATCTTTTCATGGTCTAAATAATTTATAATAAGGTTTGACTCTTTTAGTTAGAGCGAAACCAATTATCCACGAGTTGGTTGAGTGTTGTGGTCTAATGGTTGTTGTACGAGGCTTTTTTAAGCTATGAACTGTTGTAGATGTATAATTCCTCTGCACTGCAGATAACATATTATTTTTGTGTTCAATGTTGGGGGATGTGAGAAGCAATAGTCTGATGATATGGCATGGAAATTCTTAAAGAGAAATGGGTTGCATTCCTTTTTATTGAAAAGGTTTATATCATCCTTAATCTACATCTGTAATCAAGCTAAACATTATTTTGTTTCATTCATCATTACTTTCTGTATGAACTTATTCATGTCAGAGGAAAAATGTATTGTTTAACTATTATATGAAAATGTCAACAGATGAAGGAATTAGCACAGTGAATTATAGTTATCAACATCTGACAAATATGATCTTTCCTTTTTGGTAAACACCCAAGCAACATTAATGTTTCCACTTATCCACTCTGCCGGAGAATTGATAGTGCTACTACATTTTAACATTTGATCTGGCAACTAGTTTTGCAATAGACTATGTAATTGTGTCTAATTTAAAACCCTTTGCATGTGCGATACAGTACCAATCTTCTGGAAGGCAAGAGATTCTTTAAATGACCAGACCATTTTTCTAGAGATAAAAAGAAAAAGTTTGAGATATCTTGCTGATGTTGACTTTATTGATGTTGGCGATGCAATTGACCTTATTTTAAATTATAGTGACACAATCCTTGATTTTTACTTGGATTGCTGTGAGTAAAACTCTGGTAGGGTAACTCACCTCTATGTCTCTAACCTTCTAATACCCTATCTCAGCCTCTCTATTTTGATGTGTCTAGAAAAATATAAAGTAATCTTGACAATTTTATAATAAAAGCGAAAAGTGTTTTAGGGTGGCATGGTTGAATTTTTTCCAGTGTTTATTAAAAAAATTCACTAATCCTGATGTTTTGGAGCATCAACGCAGGAACACTCTTTACCTAGTCTTGATTTCCTATCAATATATATAGTGGGTTGCCATAGACATTATGTTTTGATGTTTGCTTCATTTGGTATTCTTGTGATGTGAACTGTTGCATGATGTTCCATCTATCTTCATGATCTAATTTTTATGCTGATCAGGTTGCAAACTTGGCTGATATAATATCAGAAAGAGGAGCTTGTGGGGTCGGATTCATTGCCAATTTGGAAAACAAAGCATCCCACGAGATTATTAAGGATGCTCTCACTGCTCTTGGCTGCATGGAACATCGTGGGGGTTGTGGAGCGGATAATGACTCTGGTGATGGTGCAGGATTGATGACTTCGATTCCATGGGATCTGTTTAACAATTGGGCTGAGAAGCAAGGGATTGCTTTCTTTGATAAGTTGCACACTGGTGTTGGGATGGTTTTTCTTCCTAAAGATGTTGAGCTTATGAAAGAAGCCAAATCAGGTAATTGATTAAAGAGCTTCTATTGAAGTTAAGTCCTCTTAAACTATTTTCTTTTAGCATGAGTGGTGTCCATAATTGAATTTCTGTGTATGTTATGCAAGCATACTGAAAGACTTATGATTTTAATTGATGAGGTTTAAGGATATAGTTACTAATCGTGCTTGGTCCCTTGAGCATTTTGTTCTAACGCAATACTAATGTTGGACATTGTTCACTAAAATTTGAAATAAGAAGAGTATGAATTCCAAATGCCATGGCTTTACTAAGAGAGCCTATGTTTGACTATGCAGCATGGTAATGATGATGCAGACTTTACTTACTTACTGAAGCTACTGCCAACTGCTACTGCTAGCTACTGTTACTTTTAGTGTTATCAGTCTTTTAAGTTATGTGACAGCTTTTAGTTTTAGTTGCTCTTGTGTTGGTTAGTTAGCACTGGTTAGAAACCTCTAAATAATTGTAATTCTGTTAGATATTCAGTTTTAGTAATTTTGTATCCAATTCCAGATCTGTTGATATCGAGAAACAGATCTTTAAGCTCTCTGTTTTGCTGCTACTGTAGTTTCAGCTCTAAATCTTCAATTTCAATGCAATTTCTATTCAATTCTTGGTAAATTTTGTTTTTGATTCACATCATTTGGTATCAGAGCACAGTTTCTGATCCTTTTCCCACTGATTTTGATATTCTCAAACCCTAATTTCTTGTTCTCTCCATTCGATAAATCCTAGACAGTGAGTTTGTTAGTGTTGGCACCTTCAAATCACTTTTCATTCAGTGATTTTTGCATTCAAAGCTCAGGAAGTGTTCTGGAATTGATCGATTTAAACTTGAACACCAATAGCAGCTGATGTTTGTTGATTTCTTGCATTCGAATGCCTTGAATCAGCCTTACATTGATCAACCCGGGAGGATAAGTTGCTCAATCTACAATGTATTGTCAGGTTTTTGAGTTAGTGTCAGGGCAGAGGGTGAACATATCTAAGAGTGCTATTGCAGGGGTGAATGCTTCTGAGTTAGAGATGGCAAGGTTGGCTAATTTATTAGGGTGTCATGTTGAGAGGTGACCTTTGAAATATTTAGGGTTACCCTTAGGAGGAAATGCGAGAGCTGTGTCTTTTTTGGATTTGATTTTAAAGAAAATAGGGAAAAGGTTGGATGGATGGATGAAATCCTTGTTGTCTAGAGGGGGGAGGTCGGCATTGGTGCAAGAAATTTTTGCTAGTATGTTTCTTTTTGTCCCTTTTTAGGATACCTCCAAGGGAGGCAAAGAGGATTGAGAAGCTGATAAGAGTTTTTGTGGGAAGGTTGGGGAGAGGGGAAGAACTTTCACTGGGCGAGTTGGGGTGTTGTCTCTCGCTCAAAGTCCAGGGATGGGCTTGCTGTGGGTAACATTGTTAATACGAATTCAGCTATAAAATTGGGAAATGGTTATGGAGATTTCCATTATGTTGGAATTTTCATATTTTTAGAAATCTCAATGATTGAAAGTTTGATGAGCTTTCTTCTCTATTATTTTTTCTTGAGGTTGTCTTTGAGACCTATGGTACATGATAGGAGAGCGTGGCCTGTACTGTAAAAGTTCAAGTATTTGCTTAGTCAATGGCACATAGAAGAATTAATACCAAGACTTGCTTCAGAGGAGAATGCCTAATATGTATCTCTTTCCTCACTAGTGTGTGATGTATAGTAGTGATGGGGGAGAGTGTTGATCATTTGATTTTGCATTGATTTTATTGCATAATCTATTCTAGCTCGCAGATATAAGTATGGTAGCTCCTTTATCCTCTTCAGATATGTTGGAAATTGATTTTCGGGTGTTTGAGCATTCAAAGAAAGCACTCATGCTATGGATCTGTGCAGTGATGACTAATTTTTTGGGTTATTTGGCTTGAAAGGAATGTAAGAATATTTGAATATTGATTTCTTAGTGTTGGAGGGATTTGGGATAGATTTTGTTTTTTGGTTTCTTTTTGGGCTTCTGTTACTTAGGGATTTAAGGGTGTGCTGGTGATTGGGTTTCAATTTGTGTGTCTTGAGTGGAATTTTTTTTATTTTTTATTTTATTTTTTCCATCTTCAATAAAGTTGTTGCTTGTCAAGAAAGAAAAAAGTTATGAGCAAAACAAAAAAGAAGCCATTTTTTTTTTTAATTTTCCAAAAATTTCTATTTAAATTAGCATTTCATTGTTGTATTGTTAAAATGTAACGAGTTTTCACAGCTCGTCAGGGCTTCATCCACATTAAAAGATTAGAACTATGGACATGTTTTATGTGACATAAACAAATTTACTCATAGACACTAAATGTATCTATAGGGACTTGCCTAAAATGAAGTATAATATCAGTTCTATAGCTTTTTATTTTTGAACCCTTAATTAATTAATTAATTTTCTTTTTATTGCTCAATTATTAGCATTTTATATCTTTATATATTTATACGAACCTGCACATGCTACCAAACTGAATTTTCTAACAAGTTTTCCATCTTGATTAATTCTTTAATTGCAGAAAGAGGACATAGGAGTTCTAAGATTCATTTTTTTGGTGGTCCTTATTCATCGCTTTTGTTGAGGGAGGGAGGGAGAGGAAATCCCAATTAGGCTACACAAACTTCCTTTTAAAACATAAATACATCCAAGTATCAGACATGCCAATGCGATCTAAAATATGAGAAAGCTATAAGTCTATGGAATGTAATCAAAATTGTTTTAACTTGTTAAGAGGGAGCTAGACGTTGGTCAAGAAATGAATCTAATTTGGTATTAGCTGAGTTTAGATCTATCCCAAGGAAGATTATAGCGACTCATTTTGGTGTTTTGCTAGAGTGGGTGGCTCTATCAGTGAATGAGTTAGCTAAGAGGGGTGCTACTACCCTTTAGTCTTTTAGAGGGCATTTTTTTTCCCTCCTTGAGGCGGCTACATTTAGTTGGTTTTTATTTATTTATTTTTTATTTTATTTACAAGCAGCCAAAAATTTTATTATATAAAAAGGACAATTGCAAATGAGGACAAGATGTATTTCAAGAAAGAAAGGAAAAGAAAAAAAACAACAAAAATAAAGAATCCTACTCAAGCTTGCATTCCAATTTCCCCTAATAACAGAGGCACCCCAGAAAACTCCTTAGAAACTGAGGCCTATAAAGAAGCAAAGTGAGAAACCCCCATAGAACATCATCACTCTGAGATTTATCCTAAAAAACTCGTGAATTCCTTTCCAACCAAATAACCCAGAAAACAGGCAAATTGCACATCTCCATAGCACTCCCTCTTATTGCAGCCCACACCTTGAAAATCTCTAACATCAGCACACAAGAAACAAGAGGCACCCACACCATATCCACTAACCAGAAAAAGGAATGCCATAGTGCTAAAGCAACGGAGCACTGCAAAAATAAATGATCCGCACTCTCCACCCTCCTCTTACACAACACACACCATTGGGAGAATAAACATATCCAAGGCCTCCTCTTCTAAATTATATCATTGGTATTTATCTTCTTAGAAGCCAAGGACAAAGCAAAATCCTGCACCTCGTTAAGCACTTTTGCTTTCCAAAACCTAGAGGGTTCAAAATCCGGGATTGAAGGATCATCAATTGAAGCAGCAAATAACGAATTACAAGTAAAGATTCCTTAAGAATTCAACAACCATAGCCTCTTTTCATGAATATGACATTTAATAACAACGCTATCCAAGAGAAAAATCAAAGAAGAAAACTCAAGAGTCTCTCTATCATTAAGATTTTGAGGAAAATGGGAATCCCACTCAAAGGAGAAGAATTCACAATCAAGGAAACAATAGGGGACATCGTGACTGAGAGATAACGGAAACAATCTAGGAAATAACTCAGCAAAAGCATGATCCCCACACCAAACATCCTCTCAAAACCTAATTTTTTCACCGTTGCCCATTGTTAGGATCAAGCGCTTACCACTACTCCAAAAGCCCAGGCTTGTGGAAGAGGCATAACTTTATTTCCTTAAACCAAGTCCAGAAGCCAACGCTATGGGCCCACTGCATGCTCGCGAGGGTGCTGGCACTACCTGGCCAACAATCCCCCCCCTCCCCAAGTATCAGCTCATTGTCCATGCCTTCAGGGGGAGTTGAACCCATGACCTGCTCTAATACCACTTACTAGGATCAAGTGCTTACCACTACTCCAAAAGCCCAGGCTTGTAGAAGAGGCGCAATTTTATTTCCTTAAACCGAGTCCAGAAGCCAGTGCTACTGGCCACTGCACGGTTGTGAGGGTGCTGGCACTACCTGGCCAACTCCCACCACAAAAGAAACAAACTATGAAAAGAAGGTAATTTGAGAAATTGCCTTCCATGGACGAAAAGCAGAGACTGAATTACCCACATCAGTAAAAGCATGATCACCACATTTGCCTGTCCTATCTCTTCCTTCTAAGTTCTATGTATCCCTTTCTTTTCTATTAATGTTTCCATCTTCCAAAAAACTATACCATATTCACTTGTCCATTGTTTTTATGTGATGTTTTCTTTTGGTTTGGTTAGAACTCAGGAATTTTATTTCCAGTGTTTAATCAGGTTAGATACCAAGGCCTGCAAATTTTTTCAGCAAAGGTCACACCTGTATATGGCATTTTTACTTAATGGAAACCCACTGACACATGGCTTGTTATCCAAAAAATAATAAAGGAACAAAATTGATTGTGTGACTTAAAGATTAGTGTATAGTACATTTCTGCATGATGTTATTCATAAAAGTTGCAACCATGACCTTAGCAACAGAATCAGCATTAATATGTCCATATTATGTTGTCCATCAATAGTGATAGAGTTCTTATACGATCAGTACCTTTTTTTTTTTTTTACTCTCCGCATGATATTTCCTTCATCTGCTATTTACTCTTGATTTTCTTCTATATTAAGCTCCTCTGTTTACATATACATATATTTTTATTTTTCTTGTTGTACTAAGCACAAACTTCTAATTCTAATTTATTGGGTTGATGCTACCTGTCACCATTTTTGTGAAATTTGCTTGCAGTTAATGCTTCTGTTTGTACATAATATCGGTTTTCCGAGTGTAACTTTTAATTGTTTTTCTGTAGTTATTATTAATATTTTTAAGCAAGAGGGCCTTGAGGTGCTTGGATGGAGGCCTGTTCCCGTAGATACTTCTATAGTTGGCTACTATGCAAAAGAAACCATGCCCAACATACAGCAGGTATTTGTCAGAGTTGTTAAAGAAGAGAATATTGATGACATTGAAAGAGAACTGTACGTTTGCCGGAAATTGATTGAAAGAGCAGCCAACTTGGAAAGTTGGGGAAATGAGCTTTACTTCTGTTCTTTGTCCAATCAAACAATAGTTTACAAGGGAATGCTTCGGTCAGAAGTTCTTGGGAAATTTTATTTTGACCTTCAGAGTGATCTCTATAAATCCTCTTTTGCCATTTACCATCGGAGATACAGCACAAATACCAGTCCTAGGTGGCCTCTTGCACAACCAATGAGGTTACTTGGTCATAATGGAGAGATAAATACCATACAGGTTACAAGTTCTCACTTTTGAACTTCTTTATGTACTGTATTTTGCATAGTGGGACTATTATATTGATTCTAAAATCTTTATGCAGGGGAACTTGAACTGGATGCAATCTCGAGAGACCTCATTGAAGTCTCCTGTTTGGCGTGGTCGTGAGAATGAAATTCGTCCTTATGGAAACCCAAAGGCATCTGACTCGGCGAATCTTGATAGTGCAGCAGAAGTACTGGCTATGACTCTTAATAATTTGCACAATCTATTTTACAATACTTTTTTAAAGGGCCTGTTTGGGAATTTTGAAAACTGGATTAGGATAGCTGTACTCTCTTATTTCTATCTGGTTTTTAAATAAATTCTTACAGTTGGTTTGAAAAAAAACTGTGTTTATGCCTGATTTACTGTACAAGGCTGAACAGGCTTACAGAAAAAATAGACTTAGCAAACAATGGTGAAATAGAAACCAGTCAGACTCATCTTCAGCCAGCTAGATTTTCATGTTTGTCAAATAGAGCCTAACAATGGCTTGTTTGAAACGAATCATTGAAAAAAACAACAGTAAATCTAAATTGCTTTTGGAAGACAGTTTAGTGGAGCTTTTCTCCTCTTTTAATTGGGTTCATTGATATCATAAAATTACAAAAAAATACCCTTTCAGCACATAATAGTAGAAAAATATAATTAATAAGTAGCTTATTTCCAACACTCCCCTTCAGGCTGGTGCAAAGATGTCTCACATGCCAACTTGTCTCGCATAGAATGGAAAACTGAACTTGACTCCTTTGGTTAAGATATCTGTTAGTTGGTCTCCACTTTTCACATGAAGTGTGCAAATTACTCTGAGAACTCAGTTATTATTTATTTATTTATTTTTTTGATCAAGTTAAAAGACTATTCTTAGTCTGATTCGTTTCTCTCCTCTCTTTCTCCTATTTCAGTTCTTACTAAGAAGTGGCCGTACTCCTGAGGAGGCTCTGATGATTCTTGTCCCAGAGGCATACAAGAATCATCCAACTTTGATGATCAAATATCCTGAGGTATTTTATGGTGATGATTCATAGTTGAAATGAGTTTGCTTCTATTAATCTGCATTAGGCAAAGGTCTTATACTTTAATGCAGTCACTATGTTTCTTTCTCTTTTCTTATATATGGTATTCCTTTTGGGCTAAAGTTTGATTCTGGTCCATTGCCTACTCATACAATTTTTTTAACTCAACTCAACAGAACAAAGCCTTTAATTTGTACTATATGGGGTTGGCTACATGAATCCTTTTTTGCCATTCATCTTTATTCTGGGTCATACCATATATTAAAAGATTGGTCCTCGTGTCTTTTTCAACTGACTCAACCCATGTCCTATTTGTTCTTCATCTTGTCATTTCAATGCCTTCAATTGAATCTATATACTCTTCATTTAATGTGTTTAGTCTTCATATTTTCCAGTTTAATGCATAAAACATTTTGCAATCCCATTATTTAGTTATGGTAAACTCATCTAATTTCAGTTCATATTACATCTCGATGTTAATCAATTGGTTCTTGCACCTTAGGTTGTTGATTTTTACAACTATTACAAGGGTCAGATGGAGGCTTGGGATGGACCTGCATTACTCTTATTCAGGTACTACTTGTTTGAAGAAAATCATTTCATAGCCAGTTGTATTAATAATGTCTTCTTTGACTCATGTTATCAGATGGAAAATTATTGAAAGCAGGTATTTATCTTCAAAATTATGGCTGTGTACTGGCTTCGTTGAGTGAAAAGCTATAATTTGGAAAAGCTTATTGGGGCCTAGTAATGAATATTAAATCTGTAAAGGGTCTCAGAACAGTTTGCAACCTACCCTGATGCAATGGCCATAACACGTTTCAGGAATTTTCCGGCACTGGAATTAATTAATTTGAATTTTAAGTAATTATTAAATAGGGAAAAATAGGGAAAAATTAGGAATAAATTAGAAAGAAATGTGAAACTTGCTTGTAATGACTTGGGGATTCATCATGGAGTTTCCACACTAAAATATTCACGAATTTAATTAAAATAAAAATTATTTATTAGTGGCGAAAAATACGAAATGCATGGGAAAAATTATGAAAAAATTTGAAACTTGCTTGGAATGCATTGGGGATTCAACATTGAGTTCCCACACTACTTCCTCATGATTACCTTTTGCATTGAGAAGAAGTGCATTCCTTGCTAGGGTCCATGTGGGTAGTAACTAGTAAGAAGTCTCTGCAAGAGAAATGCACAATCCTTCATGATGAAGTTTTTTTCTTTCCCTTTTGGTTACTAATGTGTGTTTGGTCACTAATGCATGTGGTGTCCCTCTGGTCGCGTCATAGGATAATGCCATTGGTTGTAAACAAATCCTTGATTGTTCTCTTTTTTGCTTTTGTACTATCATGTGGGTCGAATTAAGTGTTTTAATGTGAGTAGAATAGAAGGAAAATGAAAAGAAAAAAATAGGGCAGGATTAGGGATTTCATGGTTGAGCTGGATTATAGTTAGAAGCTGATCTGGATAAGATTATCATGGCTTTTGAACGATGATGTAGTGATGTCATTTCTTATCATATTTACCGCATTTGTTTTCTGGACATCAACATGTTCTTTTAGAATTTGATGGAACAAGTGTATCCGAGATCTACCAACCCCTTCTTTGACTAAAATGTAACAAACTAACGTGAATGATAGATGTCCAACAGCATTTCTTTTGAAGCTATCCACTTTTCCCTTTAGACCACTTCTACATGCAGACAGTATGTGTTCTGATATAACTTATATTATTACATTTTTGTTTCGTAAGTTGGATTTGTACTTTTGTGTTACTGACATAAAACATGTGGACCATGACATTTTACTGTTGAAACCAAAAAGTGATGTGGACTTGAGCCAATTTACTAAGTACTCTTTGTTGGAATGAAAATTTTCGTTGGGCAAAAAGAGAATTGTAGGGTGTTAGAGCTTGTCTAGTTTACCAGTTTATCTTTTGTATAGTTGTATATCTCATGTGTACTGGGTTTAAGTTTGTGTCTCTGTCTGTCTGTCTGTCTGTCTCTCTCTCTCTCTTACAATACTATGTACCTAACATAATAAAAAAGATAAAGCATATTAGAGAGTTAGTTTGAGTTTGGAAATTTCTATCCTACGTATTTGAGTGAAAACCATAAAACAGCGATCTTAGCTTGAAGAGATGTAAGTAGTGATTTAATTTGTGTCTTACATTGCTTCAATACAAGTTCATATGTGGCAAAAAGGTTCACTGAAGTGAAACACAGAAGTTTTTGTTGGTTTTCTTTGTGGTAAAGTAGTATCCTTATTCTTAACAGTTTTTCTGTGATCTATCATCTATGTTACCTGGAAAGTGGATAGTTTTGGTATAGGGAGTGGGAATGGGAACATGGTACACCATATACCCCTAAAAGTGGTATAGTAGGGGTTAGGTTGTACAGTTTGTTTAGTTGGCATGTGGTGAGCCAGTTCTAATTGTGGGAGTGTTTGTCTTTATAAAGAGGTGATAATTAATTTAACGTAGTATCTTTCAAAATGTACAATTTGTTTATTAACTTCTGAAAACTTACTCTAAAGAATTAATCAAGTAAAAGCATGAGGATAAGTTTTTCTTATTTATATTATGCTCTTTGTGTGATTTGATCCCTACCTTTTAGTCTTCCTCTAAAAAATTATCTATTCTATTCCATTTACTGTACTTGATACTTGACCCCATAAAAAGATGAATACTAAAAAAAGAAATAAGAAAGGAACCATTTAGCATTCTAGAATGAAGTTGTACTATGATTTGGAATTTGTGTTAAAAAAAGCGAATTTTCTAATACAATTTCAGCTGCACACTTAATTACAAAAATCATCTAGAGATACCTATCCCAAAAAAAAAAAAAAAAAAGAAAAAAGAAAAAAGATAAAAGAAAAAAAAAATGGTGGATAATTTACTTTGTAAATAATTCTATTGTGTGGTTGTATATTTTTCTTTTATTTACTTACGTTTATGCACAAATGGTATTTCTCTTTCTGATTATTGCTCTTCTCATCATTATGATACAGTGATGGAAAAACAGTTGGAGCTTGTCTTGATAGGAATGGACTTCGTCCTGCTAGATACTGGCGCACGATAGATAATACTGTCTATGTTGCATCGGAGGTGTGTTGTCCATTTTTTATCACTTATAATATCTTTCTAACTGTCAAACGCTATTAGGGGAGTGGATGGCTCTACTTGCTGACTAGGCATATAACATTGGTGTGTGTTTTGGTGCTAGTCTTAGGCTAGTTTTGGGCATCCAAGAAAAAGAGATTATCATAAAATTGGAAAAGGAAGTTTGATCTCCAAAATCAATCGTGTCTTTCCAATAAAAAGAATCCTAACTATCAGATATATAAGCTTTACGACTGGACCAGTACCTCAAAATCTTTAATACTTCTTTTAATATTAATAAAAGATTGTATCAAGTTTTATAGTTGTTCTTTAATAATTTGCTAACTGCCTCTAATGACTAGGAATTCCATGGTTCATGATGGCTAATTGAGTTTGCTAAAGTGCACATGGCTTGGTGGCTTATGCGACGTCAAATTGTTTAGGTGTTTAAGCTTGGCTTATGACAAAACAATCCAGAGTGGTTTGTTGTCTAGCTTTTTAGGCTTGTTTTCTAGCTTTTATCTTTATTTTTAATAGGAATAATATTTTTGAATACCCAACACATATTGACCATCTTGACTTGATCCTAAATAGAATCAGTGTCTATGCAAATCAAGCATAATCAATTTCTACAACATTGAAAACTTATTTAATATGGAAAATCCCAGGATACAATCTAGCAACAAAACATTCTTCTAATCACACATGCATAAAATTATCAAAAATTTCATTATCATCAGGGAAAGAGTGAGATGGACCCTTTCCATAAACATTATCTATATGCTGCACAATCTAATGCTCAAGAAAAATTTCAAATTCACACTTCTAAAGTCAATACCATCTAGGGAAGATTCTGAACAACAAATTTTGAGGTAGGAGGCTAACCCATCAAAGTACTTTCGTTCTCCTCAACAAATTTTGAAGTTGAGGAATCTCCATATTTAGTCCAAACCCAGAACCAGAAACCATTCCTCTCCTATCCATAAAGAACTCATTCCAACAAGCTGTCATCATAAACGCACAATTTTCATACCCATACACCAAATCCTAACCTAAATATAGCTCCAAATAATTCGGACCCATTTTTTAATTCCCTTTAATAACCCCAAAATTTTACTTGGTTAGCATTCTAGACACCAAGTCACCCTCACCCATTATGTGCTCTTTCTCAGCCTGTTCTTGAAACAAATCCATAATGACATTCTCTTGGTTTTCCCAGTTGAAGAGAGCAACAGTCAAATTGGGCTTGGAAATATCATTGAGTCCTTATTTGCCTTAATCATTGGCATTAATGTCCCCCAACAACTAGATTTTTTTTGTGTGGCTTTTTTTGGTTTTTTTTTTGCTAAAAGGTAAATTGTATTAATGACAAAAAAGGCTTATGGCCTATTATAGGATGTATACAAGCTATGTATACCTTTACAATGGGAAAAAATCTTGAAAACAATTTTTCTTTATAAATTATCTCTTTACAGCACAAATCTCCAAGGCCACTAACCCAAGAGAGCTTAACGAAATAAGGAGAAATGGGTCTTAGGCCTATACTTCCATCTTCTTTAGTCAGGCACAGAGAGTACTAATATGATTGGTGATACTTAATTTCATCTTCTTAACTGAGCCGTAAAATATCCCGCTGTAATTTTTTTCCAGTTTAAGAGCAATCAGAGAAGGGCTTAAAAATAGACATGTAGGAAGTCAGAAGGTTTGCAAGGGTATTATTTATCAACGTAAGTTTGCTACTGTTTGAGAGATATAACCTCCTCCTGCCACTAAGTCTTCTCTCCATCCGTTAAATAGCCCCATCCCGAATTGTCTTAGCTTTAAAGAGGACTCTAAAGTCAGCCCAAGATATGAAGTTGGAAAACCTCCCACCTTACAACCAAATTGGCTGCCAACAACAATGAATCACCAACCTCTCCCACCAGAATTGACTCATTCTTTCCAAACTTAGTGTTCAAACTTGCCACTGCCTCAAAACACAAATGGACACCTTTTAAGTTTAATGTGACCAACTGAAAGGGGGAATATTTGACAAATAATAAGTTATCTTTTAGGGAGAACAATAAAATGGAATATTTTCTGTTATGCCATAAATTTTTTGATATGTTTTATCAAGTTTTTGTATTGTTATTTTCTGTTGCATGTCACATTATTGGTGGGCTTTTTAACATTGCCAGCTCTGGGTTTAGAATCACTATAAATACAGATATTAATCATGTGATAATTCTTATCTAGGTTGGGGTTTTACCAATGGATGAATCAAAAGTTACAATGAAAGGCCGTCTAGGTCCAGGAATGATGATTACTGTTGATCTGCTGGGTGGTCAGGTTTGTACAGCAAGTATCTTTTGGTTTCTTCTTGGTGCCTCAATGTAAGTTGCTGGTATTTGGATTATTTGTTGATGACTATATTTGCATTCACAAGGTTGATGGCCTGTTGTCATCTTAAATTTTGAATTGTCAAAAACTCAAAGCTCAAAATCAAATTTCCTGTTTGTAATGCCTTTTTTTGATAACTTTTGAAGAGTTTCAAAAGATATCTTTATAATTACCAGAAATAAGCTTATTGGTTATGAAGTTTGTATTTGGTTCTCTATGACTCTATGTAAAACACATGCTACGTTTCGTGTTCTTATCTTTGCCTGTATGCCGTTCTATTTTAGTTTTTATTTTCTGCATTTATACTTAGTGCTGTGAACCTTTTTTTCTTCTTTATTTTACCTTTAAACGTGGAGTGGAATTCTTTTTTTTTTTTTTTGGTGATAATCAACAACTTTATTAAAAAAGAAACCAATAGATCTTGTGCAATTTTTTTTTTTTTTTGGGACTTATTGAAGCAGTTTTATGACTGTTGGCGATTAATGAGGCATTTTTGCAATGAATTGTTATCTACATGCTTCATCGAGATGAATAAGTTGACTATCTTTTTCATGAAAAGAAATATCTGTGAATTCAAAAAATATGTTTACAGATGAAACTTTATTGAGAACTTTGTTATGAACTTACCATCCTCCTGTGCCACCTCTCACTCATTTTAATCTAATCAAGTGATCATCTTCCACCCAGGATCCCTATGAAACTGCAATAAGTCCTTTCTGTGTCATGCTTCCTTCATTTGCATAGAAAGTTGACTTCTAAGCAAGTTTCTTTTATCAAAGTACAGCCTCTGGTGCCCCTAGTAGTAGTAATATAATAAAATAGTTTCATTCTACTCACATCCCAAAAGTAAAAAATGCCCTAGTTTGATGCCTAACACCTGGAGTAAAAAGAAGTGAGAATACCATGGACTGTAGGTAAGCTGGCTAATATATTATACTTCTTCATTTCATTGATGTAGGCATTACTTAAACATTCTCTCTCACTTCTGGAATCATCAGACCCTTCTTAGTACAGTTGGACTTATTCACATTCTTTGGCAAACTTTTTCTATGTGAACATTTGTTTGAATATTATTAAAGAGCTAATGATATTTAGTTCACAGTTTAGGTTGCAATTGCACTATCACCATCTGTGGATGTCATATGCTTACCAAATTTTTTTTTCCCCTTTCTGTTCAAGTAATAATTGTATTAATTATATTAACTCTTAATCAAAAGGGCTCATCAAAACCCCTATACATGTGTAGTATACAAAATAAC
>JAESVK010001096.1:679908-690629 GCA_017140935.1 Hamamelis virginiana
AAAAAAAAAAAAAGAAAAAAAAGAGAAAAAAAAAAGAAAGAAAGGAAAACACACACCAATAATAGTTGTAACAAGTCATAAAATCTATGAAAAGAATCTTGCTTAACAAAAGTGATGGAAATCATATGGAAGAGATTATGACAATTTTTATATTTATTTTAATAGTTTTGGTTTTATTAATTATGGTTAATTTAATTTAGACCAATCGATCAATTTTGTATGGCTTGATCGATTGATTTTTATTTTAATAGTATATTTTACTTGGAGGGCATGAATACCTAGTTTCCTATTTAGACTTAAATTCCTAGTTTCCTAATAACTCTTAGATTTTTGCTCTATAAATAGGATTGTAGCCTTCAAAGGCAAATCAGATTTTGATGAATAAAATTAATTGAGAATTTTCCCTTTTTGTTCTCCTCTCCTCACTCTCTCTCTCTCTCCCTAAGTCTACATCACCCCTGTTTTGTTATGTTAGGCAACCTTAGCCAAAGTGGCTCCATCCAATTAAACAACAAAGGCATATTTTCTGCCTAAGTAGCATCCCTCCCATTTGGCATTGAAAATTCATAATCATATGGCTTAATTAATCCCTGAATATAACCCCTTGCCAAGTTGATCTTGATTGTCAAGAGAACAGCAAAAAGTTAGGGGTTGTGGAATGAATATTGTTTAAGGATGATCAGCAGGAATTTGATATGCGCCAAATGAGGCATTATTTGTTTGCTCAAGAAATGGTGTTGAAGCCCTCAATTATTCCAAATTTGAGAAGGTTTTCTCTTTTTCATCATATAGTAGAGTACAAATTGACACATAGAATGTGGAGTGCGTTTATTTGAGGATACTGGAGCAGGTAATTTTTTACTACATTTTGAAGATGCTGCTTATAGGGAACCCCCGATTGATTGATATAAATAAATATTATTCTTTTCTTTTCAAATTTTAATGTTGGCACTTGTGCTTTTCAAAATGCTGTAACTTATTTCAAAGACTTGTTGCTCTTGATGCGGATTTTACAACTTGAACATTTCGAAATGCAGATCCCATTTAGTTGAATAAGGCTTTGTTGAGTTGCATTAGGTTAGGTTGGTTTAAGGATTTGTTAAGTTGCATTAGGTTGAGAGAACAGTCGAATTGCAGATTTACAAGAATATGGAGGATTATGGCTTATCAAAAGAATATGGAGGATTATGAAACAGTGTTTTTTTCCCCCTTATTTTGTTTTTGTTGTAGATTTACAAGAATATGGATGCTTATGTTATAGTTCTTTTTTTCTTATTTTGTTTTTGAATGTTAACCTTGATGCTCCAAATGTTGCACCTGATTTCAAGGATATGCTGCTTTAGGTACTTTTTTTTCATCATAAACATTGTGTTGCAGGTCTATGAGAATACGGAGGTTAAAAAGCGAGTAGCCCTATTAAATCCATATGGAAAGTGGGTGAATGAAAATTTGCGATCCTTAAAGCCTGTGAACTTCCTCTCATCAACAGTTATGGACAATGAAGCAATACTAAGACACCAACAGTAAGAGTATTAATTTCATTAGCTCTTTCAAGATAGCCCAGATTTGGTAGTATTGTTATGCCTCAGGTGGTGTCTGGAGATTCATGTCCATTTTTCCTCTTAAACACTATTATATGCATGTTGTTCTGCTGAGGAAGTGTGAAGAAAGATTGAAATCTACTTATAACTAATTGATTCTACTTATAGCTAATTGATTATTGTCTGCCCGTCTCTAGTGGTCATTTGTTTTGTTTTCAATCATACTAGTGGCATTGAAGTTGCTGTCCTGGACATAAGGAGTTCCATTAGAAAGCAAAAATTTCTAAACTTCTTGTAGAAGTGATCTGTTTTTAATGTAAAGCATGACTAGATCAAAGACAGATCTGATCTTCCAGCATAGGGGCCTAGAACTAAAGTTGGTAGGAATACAAACTCGTTTGAGTGTAATAATGCCTTCTGTTGTCAAACAGGTTCGTGTGATTGTGGAAGCCAAATAAATACAACAGAAATTAAAATAAATCAAAAGCAGTGTATGGTTTGTGCAAAACTGTCTACATAGTAAAGAACATGGTGACTTTAAGACTTTTAGAACATTCCTTTTGTCAAGGTTTGGGACTGCATTTGGTATTGCGTTGCATCCGAACAATCCTGGAAATTATATACATATAAATAAGCAGAACCTAGAGGATCTAATTTAAACTACCATATTAAGACAAGATAGATTCTTACTTTATTTTATCTTTTCTTTCTAAAAAACCCTTAAAACATATCACCAAAACTAAAATTTATAGTAAATTAGTAAGTGGATCAACCTGGGAAAGGATGAAGTGGGTTGAAGATGAAACCCATTATTTTTTTTTAATTATAAAATTCTTGGGGAAGAGAGAGTTAGTAATTGTGCATGCTGCTGCACCCTAGTTTTTCTATAAACAACTATCTGCTTGTGGTTGAAAATGTGTTTGCAATATAATTGGGAGATAGATATTTGGAAAGTTGAATTTCTATTTACGATGCATTCAGAACATGGTAAATTTATAATATTTCACATTGCAATTGTGATTGATTACATATTGTTCCAATTTTAGGTGAAATTAATTCAATAGTATTTTTAGTAATTTGGTGATGTCCAAGGGTTTACTTTGAGTAAGATTCTCAATATTCACCATCTTGAATGGTTCTCATTATTTTATTTTTTGATGGTACCAGGGCATATGGCTACTCCAGTGAGGATGTCCAAATGATTATTGAAACTATGGCTGCTCAAGGAAAGGAGCCTACATTTTGCATGGGAGATGATATTCCATTGGCAATATTGTCTCAAAAGTCTCATATGCTTTATGATTATTTCAAGCAACGGTTTGCACAGGTCGACTAGATTTTTTTTTTCTTTGGCAGTTTAGAGTGCATTTATAAGATGACTGTCTTTTTTTCATAATGCCAGTTTTAATATTTAACCACAATATAATGGTCTGAGTTTAGTTCTCATGGTTCTAATAGAAATTTATGTTTTTTTTCCTATTATATGGCGATGACGTATGATGTCTGTGGGTATTTTATCTTTCTCCTTTATTTCCATTTATAACTCAGTTTTTTATTTTTATTTTATTTATTTATTTTATTTTTTATCACATTGCTCTTGAGGTTTTAATGAAGTCCTTTTTTCCCGGTCAGAAGAGGAACATTTTTGTAGCTTAGGGTAAAATTGATGTAACACTTAAAGACTGCTGCAATTTGGTTGGTTTCTGCCATAGTTTGATGTGACACTATTTTTAAATATGACAATGAAAATATAAAATAGCTCATTTCTTTGGGACAATCTTTTGGTGATACTTTATAAAAGTTGGGAAGTTTTGAATTTTTTCTTACCATATTTGTTACTTTGGCAACTTGCTACTAGAGATGAATATTCATTTTCCTTTCTGTTTTCCCTAAAAGGTACAATTTTTTTTTTTTGGATAATTTTGCAAATTTTGCAGAAATTTGAACCATCCTATTCTTGAACTATAACTAAATAACCTGGTCTTGTGATCGGAAATCTATTCTTCTTCTTTGTATTCCTTTCTCCTTCCTCAATATACTTTTGTCTCCTATAAACTAAAGAAAACACGGTCTAGAAATCTTTTGAACATAATACTTTTGGCATGATGCAAAGTATTTGATGTATAGAGGCAAGCCAATTGTCGGCTGCAATGGAATGATATTGTGAGTTAAAAGTCATTGTGTAGTCCTAGGCTCCTAGCCAACCTTCCTTTGGATCTAATACCTAGCCTTGCTCAGCTAGTCAATATGTGACCATAACGTGCATTGTGCTCAACCTCTTGTAAGCATTATGATCTGGAATGCTATAGAGCCTAGAGCTTGAATGCCTCAATATGGGGCCTTGTTTGTGCATGTTGTGTGGCTTGTGCCTTGGCATGTGCAAGAGCAGTGCCTATGCATGGGCATGCGGTCCAACGGGTTGGGGTGGGTCTAGAACTCTTGGTTGATTATCTATTAATTGTTCTACCATATCATTCCCAAAGCATTCTCCTAGTTTGCCTTAAATGTTTATTGAAGGCCTTTGTGTCAAATTGTGTTCATAGCGATACATATGGATAAGGGCACTCCCTATGTACCCATTCTAGGTTACCTATAGGGGTGGCAAAATACTGGGTTAGACAATGCAGAAGAATTAGAATTATCTCTAGCACGTTGAACCAACATGGACCTGAATTCTGTACCACTTAAGCTGTTCGTCATTGGTTTGGTTTATAATTTGGACAACCTGGTCTATCTAAGTGGCTCCATTGGTGCCTACTTCTCTTTTTTCAGATGCAAACAATTGATCGAAATGATTCTTCTATAACTTGGAAAATAATTCTGATTAATACTATAAAAAATAAGAGATACAAGCCTATTTAAAGTGTCTAATAACCCAATGTTAGGAAACTACTAAGCTACTAAACTTTAATAACCTAATATTAGGAAATTACTAAATTAGGAAACTACTAAACTACTCATACTAAAAGACTAAGCTACCTGTACTAGTAAAAGACAATTATTACATCTCAACCCCCCCCAACAAAACTTATGATGAGAGTCCAGAGAAAACGAAAATGAGTAGAGGTATGAGTCTTGATGAAGAAATCAAATAACTGCAAAAGTGCAAAGAATAAGGGACAAATAGTAGAGAAATGGTGCCCAGTTGGAGATGTTGATGAACAAAATGACAATCAATCTCAATGTGCTTCGTTTGCGCATGAAAACAGAACTATGTGTAATCTGGATAGCACTCTTATTGTCACAGTAAATCGGAGTCAGTGTGGAACTAGAGATGCTCAAATTAGATGAGAGCCAACGAAGCTAAATAACTTCAGCAGTAGCTTGAGCCATAGCACGATATTCAGCCTCAACAGTAGATGAGTTTCATGAGCTGATCTTCTGTGCGTGAGGTTTATAGGAGTGTGGTCTCCTAAGAGGCTGACCTGTTGTATGTGGTCTGCTAGGATGTGATACAATCTGCTGGAGAAATACTTTCAGGAAGAAAGAGTGCAAGGGAGCTGTGATTACCTGTGTCTCAGCCCTAGGGCTCTGATACCAAGTGACTTGGAAACTAATTCTTATTGATATTAGAAAAAATAAGAGATACAAGCCTATTTATAGGTGTCTAATAAGTAATAACCCAATATTACGAAACTACTAAATTTGGAAACTATTAAAGTAGTTCAATTAGTGTCACCGATCTGTTATGACATGCCTTAAACCAGTTTGAAGTCAACTTGTAACAGTTCCTTCAGAGTCGTAATTTTTTTAGAAAAAAAAAGTTCGAACTTGTAAAATCCTCAACAAAAAAAAATAAATTGTTCTAGTTGAAGGAAAACAATGTTTGATTCTTAGTAACACCCATTACAAAATGTCAAACTTTCCTTTAATCCTCTCTCCTACAAGAATTCTTTCTATTCTTGCTTGTGAATCTGAAACATATAAAGCCAATGAGAGCCATTTTCACATCCTTTAGATCAAGATCGTTCCAGGTAATGAATTGCAGAGGGGCTTAAGCCTTTTAAAGATGGAAGAAAAGTAATATTATAAAGAAGCTCTATGTGTCTCTCAAGTTATACTTCAACTCCTTTTTGTTTCATAAACTTTACATCTAAACCTGGTGCAAGGACCCAGTTTTTCTGGATTACCAAACCTGGAATCCATAGTTGAAAGGACATGTCGGGAACCAATTTCGGACTTGGGAACATTTTCTGGACCTTGCTTTTCCCTAGTCGCACAGAAAATCGCTTCTCTTGCTCACCTATTGGATGGACAACTAATTGAATCTTAGTTTATCGATATTGTTTTTCTCTGTTTCTGCCAGGTTACAAATCCAGCTATTGACCCTCTCAGAGAAGGATTGGTTATGTCTCTTGAAGTCAATCTTGGTAAGCGCAGAAACATATTGGAGGTTGGACCTGAGAATGCTTCTCAGGTTTGTTTGCATTTTCCTTTTCCTTCTCTCAGTCATATGTAATATTATTCTAATTGGTCTATTGACATCTTTATGTAATATGTATATAGAAAAAAATATATGAATATTTTCATGAGTTTAATTATTTTGTTATCCTGGGCCAGGTTATTTTGTCAAGTCCTGTGCTGAATGAAGGGGAGCTTGAGACATTGTTGAAGGATCCCTTCTTAAAACCCCAAGTTCTGCCAACATTTTTTGATATACGGAAAGGGGTTGATGGTTCCTTGCAAAAGTCACTAAATAAGCTCTGTGAAGCTGCTGATGAAGCTGTTCGAAATGGCTCCCAATTGCTTGTTCTATCTGATCGGTCAGATGAACTGGTAAGCACCCATTTGTAGTTTCTTTACTTTATATTCTAGTCATGTCTTGGAGTCAGTGTGTTTCATTTTCCATTCCCGTTCTCCCTTTTTCTTTTCCTTCTTGTCATTTCCGTTAATTCTATACTTTCTGATCTAAAGATTAAATTCTATACTGTCTTTGTGCAGTCATCTCCATTTTCAGTGTATTGTCGTTTACAACTTTTTTGTGCTTCTCAGTTCTCCTAGATTGCATCATGAATTCAATTTGTCTACTTAACTCGTGCAGTGTGAATAAATTTTAGCTTTATTATTTTTTCTTATCACTGTTGAATGGCTACCGTTTTTGCATCAAGTTCTATTATTGATCATGACAAATTTTTCTTTTCCTGAACATTTAGGTTTTGTCGAATGCTTTGCTTTCTGCTCTTTGTAGATGTAGAGTGCCTGACTTTGTTGTTGATGTAGTCTGTTGGTGTATGTTGCTCCAAATTGTCAAATTAAAGTTAATTAATTGTGAAAATTACTTTGCTATCTGGGACATAGTAAGATTGCATGGAACATTTGTTTAATGGAAATTTCTAAGCTTGTATCTCTGCATCATTGAATGTACTGTTGTAAATTAAATCTCTTTTCAATTGATGTTACGGACTTATGGGTTATACAACACTAATCCCATTTTCCCTTAATAGTGGTTTTTTACATTTCCCTCTCTCCCTCTCTCTCTCTCTCTCTCTCTCTCTCACACACACACACACACACTTCTTCTGTATTCAGGTTTATATATTTATATGTATATTAGTATGCATATGTATACGTATGCTTTGTGACTGCTATTATTTCCTTTTCTTCTTTGTGCTACACATTTTTTCACCCACTTTAGTTCTTTAGATCTGGAAGTGAGACATTTATGATGTTTGATTTTATAATTCTGGAGTAATGCGCCCCCGGCCCCCATTTTTTATTTTGTCAGGAACCAACTCGGCCTGCACTTCCAATACTTCTCGCTGTTGGTGCTGTACATCAACATCTTATTCAAAATGGCTTGCGAATGTCAGCTTCCATTGTAGCTGATACTGCTTATTGCTTCAGTACTCATCAGTTTGCATGTTTGATTGGATACGGTGCAAGGTCCTTTTTCCTTCTCTATTCAAAGGCTTTTTAACTTGTGTTCTTTCCTGTTTCTTTTTATGCTAAAAAAACATTTGATATGCTTGTCTTATCAATTTATCACGGGGAATTATAATTTTTTTTAATAGGACACAACATATGTGTAAAAACTAAAAAGTATGATAGTTTCAAAAGAGGTCATGCAGTCCACCCCAAATGAATCACAACCAAAAGGAAGACACCCCGCTGCCTAGATACAAAAGAAGTAAAATGCCTTTCTAACAAGGGCACATGAGAAGCAATCAAGGCGGATAGAAGTGCCCATTATGGCCGCTCTCTTAGCTAAGAAATCCGCCCCACCATTTCCGGAGCTATGTGTACAAGACAATGAAATTCTCATTCCCTCTAATCTGTTGGTAATCTATCTTGTAAAATGGTCATACCTCTAGCTAGATCTTTTCCTCTCTCAGTCACCTAACACTAACTAAAGAACTCCTTCAACATGAAGTCTGCAACCCACTGCTTACAGGAGGCCTTCTAACTACTCAACAGTTCTGCTTTAATAGCATCCCCACTAATTCCTGGTTTCAAATAGAAAAGATCATCTCCCTAGTATAATAAAACCCTCCCACTCCAATAGTACCTGATCTCCATAAATAAGGCTCATCAAAATTAAGCATAACCAAACCTATCGGATGAGGCTTCCAAACAACGTTAGGCCTATTCCAAGGTTTATGTGAGAGAGAAACTGCTTTCCAATCTCTGTTAATGCAATCCAAAGTAAGGTCCTCAATGTCCTCACTCACTTACGCCCACAAAGAGGCCAAAAAAGTGAACAGTTTCATTACCTCCTCTTTGTCAAGGAAAATTCTTTTTTCCTGTCCCCATAACCCAAATAATAGCCAAGATAATTCTGCTCTCCTCCCCCTCCAAAACCCCCGAAAAAATATTTAACTCTTTTTCTTTTTCGGAGGCCCCAAAAATCAATTTCCATCATAACCGTGACATTATGCTTTATACAAAAATGAAAACCCAAGAATCAAAACCTCCATTGATGAGCTTCAAGCTTCCTGCAACTTTCTTATTTCAAGACCTATTACCCATCTTCCATACATATTCTACCAAAAACTAACATAAAAATAGGGGAGAGAAATGAATTTCACCTTGAAAGTGTGAGGATCAAATCTTGGAAGAATGCTCCTCCTCTTTCTCTCTCTAGCTTCCCTTTGCACCCTCTTCTTTCTTCTTCTTCTACCTTTATCTTTCCCGGTTTCTCTTCTATCTTTCCTCCTTCTATTTAGCTTCTTTCTCTCTCTAATATGTCTCTCTCTCTCTCTCTCTCTCTCACACACACACACACACACACACACACACATACCCGAATTTCTCTCTCTCTCTCTTTATTCTTCTCTCCTCCTATAAGAACTCTCCCATTCTCTCTCTCTAATTTCTCTTCCAGCTGGAGAGAAGCCAGCAACCCAAGCAAAGAAAGAGAACACGTGCATCACAAGTGTCTCCTCTAAATCTTGCGTGTTCCTTATTATCCCATGCATATTAGCCCATGGTAAGTATGGTAGACCTTGGTTTTAATTGGTCCCATCTCTCTACAATGATTGCTATTAAGTTCCCGTACTATTCCTACAATGGGTGTATTTACATATATTGAATATACAGGATCTCATACATTATATGGAGCAACACAAGATAAGTGCATCTCGAACAAAACACACCTGTTGATTGAATGACAAGTTGTTGTCCTTCTCTTTTGAAGAAATTTTGATGCCAACTACTCTTCAATGCTTTCTCCTGTCTACCTAGACAGAAAAAATACCCACCATGATTTGTATACTGATATCTAAATTCATTTACTATTTCTTGGTTTCAGTATCTCAAACCATTGATGTAATTGTAATGTATAATTAATGTTATGTGTTTATTAGTAACAAATTTGCGTTATAAAATAAAGCATAGTTAATGTTAAAAATATTTTTTAGGTGCATGTGATTTGAACCCTAGATCTGCCCAACCACACTCCAGCCCTTTACCACCTGAGCCAGGGCCTAGGGCTGTAGAGTTTAAAAATATTGGAAAATAGGTCCTTGGAAATTGAAACAATGCTTTACAGGAACATGATTGCACATTTGTCATTTCTGTAATTTCATCACTGTTAAGATGGAATATAATTCTTTTCCTTAAAGAGAAAAGCTATTATGAGGGTGCTTTCATGGGTTTATTGATGTGCTTTTCCCTTATTTCAGAGGATATTGCCTGAATCTCAAGACACACGCCCCACTGTTGGATAGAGGACCCTCCAAGGGTCCGACATGCAAAATTTATAAAAAAAATGGAAAATAGTTGTCTCACATGTGTCGATCAAAGTTTGATGTTCTTTCTTATCCAGCAGCGTTTGAGCAGAATTATTTGTCAACTTTGACCGGCATGTGTAGGCCCATTTTAACATATTTTTGGATGGCGTTTTACATGTTGGACAGACTTAATGTGATAAATTTGATGACATCCTGCAAATTGGATTGTGTGCCTCTAATAACTAAAAAAATGGGAGATCTCATGGCAGGAGGGATGAGGATGCCTTATAAGCAGCCTTACGTTTCCTTAAATTACTGCTAATTCAGTGACCTCTGTCTTTTAAAATTTTCCTTATCAAACTTCTTTCATTTCTTTCTTTTTGACTCCCCCAAAATTATATTGTGGAAGGGTCTTAGAAGGGTTTGACTTCTATCTCTTTTAGCTTTTAGTTTGCTCATGTTTATGTTAGTTCTAATGCATTAAAATCATTACATCTCTTTTGTCATTTTGAAAAAGCATGATGTTTAAACACCCCTCCCCCAACAAAATTTTAATATATATATATATATATATATATATATATATATATATTTTAAAATCTTAACGATTTATCCCAAAAATGGTTTATTCAGTGCTGTATGTCCATACTTGGCATTGGAGACATGCCGACAGTGGCGTCTGAGTAATAAAACTGTGAACTTGATGCGGAACGGAAAGATGCCTACAGTTACAATTGAACAGGCTCAAAAGAACTTTTGCAAGGTCTGTACATTAGTGCTAGAAGGAATGTTTTTTAGATGTACATTTTATTGCATTCTTTTTTCCTCTAATTGTGCTTAGTCAAACAATGCTTATTGTGTAAATTTTAATTATAGTTGATTCCTTTATGTAGCTGATCAAACTACTATAGTTTCTATGTGGTTCCTTCATAGTTTTTTATCACTCCATTCTTAAAATTGTCTTGTTTTTTATTCACGTTTCTTATAAAGAAAATTGTCTTATTATTCATTT
>JAESVK010001096.1:690639-745082 GCA_017140935.1 Hamamelis virginiana
AGATGTAGCTGACAGCTAGTGCAATGCACGAACTGGTCTAATACGTTTTGTAATGCAGGTCAGCGAGTCCATTAAAATTTTTATCTTTTAAGAAATGGAAAATCTTTACGAATATAATAGTATCCTAGACCTTACTGTCCGCCACCTATTTAACAAAGGATAAGAAATGAATACAGAATTTCTATGTTGTCCTTGAAGGGATATTTATGATGAGCACTGATAGCTTGATCTTTGTTTTTTGTTTATGGAGAACATAGGCACTACAGGTGATAAGTAACATATACCATATCCCGCCATAGTAACTCTACTATATGACTTTCTAAAGCACCCATTATGAATTCTGCCTGGCAGACCCACACCTCTCAAACATTCTTGTTCTCATATAATGCTTTTGTAGGATGGGGTACGTGAATCTTAAAAGTATATAAAATGATATTTGGGGCTTTTTTGAAAACTGCTCATTTTATGCAGCTTATTCAGAATCGTATTTGAACTCTATCCAGGTGGGTGTAGCACTTTGCACTTCATCAATGTTTACCTTAAAAGGTTGCAACCTAAGGCGTAAAATTTCAGGCAGTACTCCCATTGGGCGTGCACCTAATGAGCTGGGCGCATGTTCGAGGGAAGTTGGACGCATCTTATGCCCCAATGGTTTAGGCGTACGGCTCTTGGGAGTTTGTTAACCACTCTCAAATTTAAGCTTAACTATGGTTAGAAAACAAAAGCAATCTTATCCCTTTTTATTTCTTTTGAGTGAGAGATGAGATAGACTTTTGAATGACTAATAGAGAAAAAGAAGAGAGGGAGTGATCATTAAAATGTTTGAAAATAGTTTGTACCTTTTTTTTTTTCGTTGAAGTGTTCGAAAATTTTTTTACACCTTTATATTTATTTTTTATTTTTTTATAAAACTTATTTGTAATTTAATTTTTTTTTTCTTTTTATACTATTTAAAAATATTTTTTAAATTTAAAAATTTAAAATTCAGAAGGCTTAAGCTCCACGCCTTAGGGTTTACACTTCGCCTCATAGGAGGGAAAACACCTTTTATGTGTGGAGAACTTGAGAGAGGAATCTCACTAAATAAGGTGTTTGCTTGAGCTGTAGCTTATGGAAGGATCAATTACCAATGATTTATTGCAAAGGAGGAACCTAGTATGTCTCTTTCCCTTCAGTGGTGTGTGACGTTTAGGGGTTATGACGAGAGCTTGGATCATTTATTTTTGGATTGTCCCATGGCTAAAGTTTTAAGAAAGCAGTTGTTTCAGTTTTCGGATATGACTTGCGTGACTCCAGTTTTTACTCCAGTTTTTTCTTCTGCGTTATTGGATATAGAGTTCCGAGTTTCTAAAAGAGCTATTGTCTTATAGAGATGGCAGTTTTAGCTATTTTTTGGGTTGTTTGGATGGAAAGGAATGCTCTTATTTTTGAAGATAAGAGTGTTTGCATTGACGTTCTAGGATAGAATTGGTTTTTTGTCTTCTTTTTGGCCTTCAGTCTCTAAAGAATTTTGGGTAATCCTTTGTTTGTTGTTTTGGGAAACTGGTTTGCATTGTGTGATTACTGGGTTTGTTTGTTTTGGTAGAGGATTTGGTTTTTGTTGTCAATTTTTGTTCTTTTATTCATCTTTATAAAGTAGGACATCTTGCCATCTTTCTGTTGTAAAATTTCTTGTTTCTTTATAAAGTAGGACATCTTGCCAATTGTTATCTTGCACATTGATATATCGGTGTACAAGATCGCATTAACATACTGGTTCAACATCCAATTCAGTTCAATAATTGAATACAACAAAGCTGGTACAAAATAAAGTTAGGACACTGCGCACAGAGAACTTTTGTGAGAGAGAGGCTGTTGAAAGGAGGGAGGGAAGAATTTCTACACTTAATGTGAAGAAGAAGGTCAAGAAGGGGTTAAGTATGTTATTGAGGGCTCCTGAGAACCTGCTGTGAGCTTGAAGGAGAGGGAGAGGAGATGGAGTGCAAATGAAAATAGATGGTTCTCAAAAATTTAATGTGAAGTAGAAGACTAAGAAGGAATCGGGTATACAGGAGGCAAAAACTTTCGTAATTGTCATAATTTCAATTAGAAATTTGAAGCTTATTGGAAATGTGAAAAGTGCCAAATGTTTTTTAAACCAGTACTAACAAAAACTGAAATTATAACATAAAAATTCTGATAAAATTTTAACAATTAGCATTCTTCTCTCTCTCTCTCTCTCACACACACACACAAACACACACACACACACACACACACACACACAGAGACAACCATGCTAAATGTGGTAAGGAATTTTGCATGAACATCAGACTAATAACTTTCCTCTAAATCCAGCTGCTATTTACAAATGGATAAGACTTTTGTCTAAGTGTGTATGAGTTCTTGCACTAAAAATTGGAAATTTTGATATTTCATTTGTTTTTTTTTTCCCTCCTTTTTCTAAAAACTCTGTTTCTATGAATCTGACCTTATGGCTTGTCATATTTTTGTTTATTATTCAGTACGTTGGAGAAAATTTATAGTTTGTCTATTCCATATGACAACCATGCTAAAGATGGTAAGGAATTTTGCATGAACGTCAGATTCATAACTTCCCTTTAGATCTAGCTGTTATCTACAAATTGATAAGATTTTTGTCTCAGTGTGTATGAGATCTTGCACTAAAAATTGGAAATTTTAATTTTTCATTTGTTTTTTTTTCCTCCTTTTTCTTAAAATCCTGTTTCTATGAATCTGACCTTATGGCTTGTCATATTTTTGCTTATTTTTCGGTATGTTGGAGAAAGTTTATAGTTCGTCTATTCCATATGTTGAATACAATATACTGATTGTTTGGTATCATTCCAGGCAGTTAAATCCGGTCTTCTGAAAATTCTTTCCAAAATGGGCATCTCATTACTTTCTAGGTATGTGTTTTGAATTTTGAATTCTTCTAAATCGCCACGATCCCCATATCTTTTGTTTTTTTTTTTCAGTTTGCAGCTATGACCTATAGTTTCTTCCTATTTTTGCTACTTACATTGACAAATCCACTTACTAGTTTCCTGGATTTAGTTATTGTGGTGCACAGATATTTGAGATTTATGGATTAGGAAAAGAGGTTGTTGATCTTGCATTTTGTGGAAGTGTATCAAATATTGGTGGATTAACTTTTGATGAGGTAAGAAATACAACAGAGATGAAGCATTTGGTCTCCAACCTTTTATGTTTCTTTTAATAGTATTTTCATTGTCAGGAAAACTAAGATGTTTACATTTATTTGGCAATAAAATTTGAAATCACTGATACTGAATTTATGTAACATTACAATTTTCTCCAAAAGACTTGTACTTTTGGTGTAAGGTTTCTTAGTTTAAGAATTAGTGTGTTTATGTAATTGTGGTTAACGTTCTGGTCTTATTTTCATTATGAGTCACTAGTCTATCGTCTGCCATATAAATATCTACAGACATGGCTAGTTACAATTTGGTTTTGGTGGATTAGAATTTCTTACAAAAAGACTTGGAGGAATATCATTGCTTTGAAAAATAAAATTGTCAAGTTTAACAACTGCAACTATGCAGCCTATGTTACATGGACATGGGTATGTACAGGTGTCAGGTGTCCTTAGATGTTTTTCCAACATTTTTCATTATTTTGAAGGGTACAGTAGGCATATGTATACCCATATTGACACGGGTACTGTGACATAATATACAGCCAAGCACCAACCTAATGTCTCGAATACTTGATCCTTGAACCTCATGCATGGAAGTGATGTTACTCAACCACTCGAACCAATGGCTTTTCACTTGACTTGTAATAATCAAACATTAAGACTTTCTCTTCTGAACTTTTGAACTAAGAAGACATATTATTGAGATTAAGCAGATTGTTATCACTGCAATCAGTTTATGCTAGAGTTAATATTGTGATGAAGGACTCAAAAGGACATGGAATTCATTCAAATTCAAGATAGCACCTGCTTGGCACCTTCCTCAATTGAGCTTAGTTAGGGTCAAGTCTGATTTTATTCTTTCTTTAGGATCCTATGCTGCTAGCTTAAGTTTTATCTAAGTTATATGGAGTCAAGGTATAGTCGCTATTTTCATATAGAGTCCTAGTTGCTATTTTGTTAGTTGCTATTTTCTTAATGGAGTCCTAGCTCTATATTAGGGCTTGTAAGTCTCTCTTTTGAATAATGAATAAGAATTACAGAATTTTCCAGCAGCTATTGAAGCTCTTGAGGGTTGTGTGATGCAATCCTAACCCTAGGTGTGATGCCTAAGGGACTTTGGGTGTGAGGCCTAAGGGTTCTAGGAGTGAGTCCTAGATTATCTTCTTCTCTTTCTATTTCTCTACTGCTGTGCTGCTGTAACCTTTTTTTATTTTTATTTTTTATTATTTATATTCTCCCATAATCCTTTATTTGAAGCCCTTAAACTCTCAAAACCCTACCTTTCTATAATCGCAACCTTTGATCAACCTTAAAACCTTAACCCTACCACTCAAAGCCCTAAAATACTTGATTCTACAGCCATAACCCTTGTTGTTCAGAATTTCCAGCAAATGTTCTTTGTGTTTTCAGCCACTGTCTTACCCTAAATAGTACCCTATTCTTACCTTAACCCCTCTACAAAGCCTATCACCCTCGACCTTTGATATTTTCCTCTAAACATCCTGCATCTTATTGCTTATGAAAATTATGCATCACACATATTTGTGGACGAGGTTCCTACTGTGTGCTTGCTGACATAGACAATTCTGATATGGACTGTCAGTATAGAGGTGAGGTGATGTGGTGTGATGGTAGCAACACCACCTTTCTGAAATAACCTTGATAAAACCAAATGACAGCAACTTCTCCGGTAGCAATATTATATTCTTTTTTTTTTTTTTTCCTTTTTTTTGTTGTTGAAGGACTTAGCATTAGTAGAGCTGGATAGTGAGAGGGAAGCTGGCTTAAGGAGGGAGAATGGGGAAACTATGGGAAATTACCTATAGGGGGTGGCAGTTGTAAACACTCAAGTATTGGACCATATTTCAGTCCTCTGACTAAAAAGATTATGGACCACTCTTCCAGGCCTCAGAGTGGGAATATTAAAATAAGTAATATGGCTTAGTAATAGGATACATTAGGATGCGTAAGTGTTTGGATGGATAAGATGCTTTTAGGATAATGAATTGCACTAGTAGTTTGATGATTCTCTTTTTCTCCATTTTTTTTCTTCTTCTTCTTTTTCTCCTTTAAATTTATCGTAAGTAGGGGTATTTATAGGAAAAAAATAGTTGAGAGGTTGAATATGGTAATGACATGTGTCATATAGGTGTTTTGATTTTATTGGAACAAAATATGGACGAATGCGTGTAAGATATATGGTTTATACGATAATCTGACATGTGTCCAGCTTTGGACACGTGTCGTCATAGGATTAAAGCATCTGAAAGCTTAGCCACTTGACATATATGTAAGTTGAGTGTAAAACGATTTTTTGACAATTTGAAGGTATAATAAGAATTTGACAACCCACTAATTGCTAGAAGAAAGAAGCTTTGAGATGTGTCCAGATTTGAAAACATGCCACCAAGCTACTTATTCCACATTCCTTGTACAAAAGACCAAGCCAGAAGGTAATTCTTTCAGCTGTGTAGTTGAGGTATACAACTAGCTTGGTTAACCCGCACTGTATTCACCATGCCAAGACTTCTCAAGCCATCCCAATTTTCAATCAAGGTAAGCAATGTGATATCTTGATTTTCCAAATCAACACCAAACCCTATGGTACTTTTAGGATTCCTCAGGAATTGCCATGGACCTGAGCAGGCGTCAAGTATAAGGATGTATGCTAGCTATGGACAAAGAGTACGCACTAACCTTGGAGGGGGAAACCTCCTTTAGACCGGTCTTCTTTGATGTATATTACGCACCTTGCAACATAGCAAATATAATAATGATTGTACCTGGGCTTTATGTGGTTCCCAGGCAACTTTGCTCTCATTTGGAAGGATATCACCCATTGATATATATATATATATATATAGAGAGAGAGAGAGAGAGAGAGAGTAATTTTCTTTTGAATATGTTCACATATAAGCTATATGAGGACTTGGGTTTTTTTGTTAATGTGGGACAGGTATTTTGAAAAACTGACCATTGGATTAGATATTCTTCTTATGTATGTCATGCATGCCAAAAATCATAGTAATCCAACAATCGGTGTTTGAAATACAACTTGTGAAAAACTATGACAGTTTTCATAGTTAGATAATGTTGCAATTTTTCACATTATGTATTTCAGAAATCGACCGACGAATCATTGTGATTTTTGGCATGTATGACATTTATAAAAAAATTATCTAATCTAATGGTCGGTTTTTCAAAATACCTATCCTACATTGGTTAAAAATCCAAGCCATTATATAAGCTTATATGTGTACGTACCTATAAGAAAAGAACTATATCTCTATGTATATAGAATTATAATGTGAGATACCTTAACCGCTAGAATATACATAATAGGAGCAATGATTACATAATAGGAGCAATGCTCAATCATTAGATATTTATTTTATTTTATTTTATTTTTTTGAGTGCGGTGAAGGCCTTTTTAAGCAATATACTAGGGAACTCCTCATTCTTTGCAAATTGGAAGAATATAATATGGCTGGAATTGGACATCAAGGTCCTAAATAGTTCCTTTCCCTTGGATAATTGTAGGGGTAACTGTATTTGAAACCTTATACTTTCATTCTCCTTCCATATTTTTTCTCTATCTGGAAACTCAAGAATATGTGTTTTAGAGATTTAGGGACTAAGTACTTGGTCTTATTTTTTCCACATTTTCTCTTCTGGATAATAATGTAGCTTCCATAGACATCAATAGAGTGATCTTGAATGCCTTAGAGATGAAACAATAATATACATTATTTGAGGAATATAGTTGGAAAGTAATTGAAGTGATCATTCTACGAAAAAGGCATCATCACCTAGGCATCTAAGGTTAGGGGAACATACTGCCACTGTCTTTTCTTTCCTATCTTTTTGCTTGCCTTCATTTATGACACTTGGTATAAAATTCAGTTTCTTACTATACAATGTAGCATTAAAGAAGACAATGTACCTTCATATTGTATAGATTAAAGAACCTTTAAAGAGGAAATATCCTCTTAGCATTCATATTGAGGGGTGTAATATCTCCCATGCAATGCTCTATACTAAACCATTTTTCATCTTTTTTGGTTTCTTCTTCCATTCTTTGCTTTTTAAAACAATTGTAGCTCCTTATAATACAATGTTGTATCAAAGGAGACAATGTACCATCATAGAGTAGAGATCAAAGAACCTTTCTAAGAGGTAATATCTCCTTAGCATGCATATTGGGTAGTGGGGAGGGTGGGTGGAGGTTTGTGTAATATTGCCTATGCAATGTTCCACACAGAATTTTCTTTAGCAATTTATCTACTAGAGTGACACATGCACCAATTGTGTATCATAATATTTGCAAGAGTGAGGACTGCTAGAATCTTAAGGAGAAAAGCCAAGGAGGCTGCAATTCTATTCAACATAAAAAAATAAGAGAAATACAAGAGTTTAAATAGTATAACCCTATGCTAAATAAAAGACTAAACTACCCCTAAAGATACACAGCTAATAAACTACACATAATACATAAAACAGCTCACAATGGCACATGTAATTTCTTGACCCATTGCATAACGGTGTCTACATGAGGTTTATTTCAAGAGTAAGGTGTGAGTTTTACTGCGTTCTTGGTTGGTAATGGGGTTAAAGTTAGGTTCTGGGAGGATGTCTGGAGAGGTGAGCATTCTTTTGCCTCTCTGTTCCCAAGGTTGTTTAATCCTTCTCTTGTCCATGATGCTCCTATAATTAGTTTCGTGGCTTCATTTTCATTTCCAATTTCTTGGAGTTTTCATTTTTTTTCCAGAAATCTTAATGATAGGGAGTTGGTTGAGCTTTCTTCTTTTTTGGCTATTTTTGATGTTCTTCATTTAAATCCTTTGGTTGAGTATAGGAGAGGTTGGGTATTGCTTTCTTTGGGCTCTTTTTCTTGTAAATCCTTCTTTGAGGCTTTATGTGAATGATTATTCGGTTCCTTTTTTTGTTCCGGCAAAGTTTATTTGGAAAGCTAAAGTCCCCATTAAAGTTCAGGTTTTTTCTTGGTCAGTGGCTCATAGAAGAATTAATACTAATGACCTTCTTCAGAGGAGATTGTGTGGTTTGTATATTTCCCCTCATTGGCATGTGATGTGATGTAGCGAGGGTGAAAGTATTGATCATTTATTTGTGCACTGTCCATTAGCTAGGGTGCTATGGTGCTATTTATTTCAGCTTGGTGATATGTCCTGGGTTGCGCCTCAGTATGCCCATCACTTGATGGAAATTGACTTAAGATGTTTGGGTCTTCATCAAGAGCCTCTATTGCTTGGAAATGCTTTGTTTTGGCAATTTTCTGGGTTATTTGGCTTGAGAGAAATGCTAGGATTTTTGAAGATAAAGTTGTCCTTGAAAAGTTTGTGGGATAAAATTTGTTATTTGTCTTCTTTATGGGTGTCGGCTACGAGAGAATTTAAGGGTGTTCCTTTATTTCTTTTGAGGAAAAATTGGGTGGCTTGTTGTAATCTTTGAGCTGTTTCTCTTTTCTTCTCTCTTGTTTTGCTCTCTTATCTTTTGTCTCTTGTGAGATGGACATCTTGTCCTCTTTGTTTTTTCTCTAATAAATTTGTTGCTTATCCAAAAAAAAAAAAAGGTGTGCCATGAGGTGTTGTTATGCATGTACTCATGTATTTCTGGCCTAGTGGCAAGGTGTTTGATTGTCACCCATGCTTTGGCAGTGTGCTTATAAGCTATTTCTAAGAATTCTGCAGAATATTGTGGCTGGCTTAATTGGCCATGTGGCGAGGTGCTTGTCTCCCGAACTCTGATAATATGTTGACAAATCAATTCTAAAAATTCTTGGGAATGCCATGACGTGCTTAAAGTTTATCAACAATATTTTACTGGCCTCTCCTAATTCTTAGAGAAATCTTAGAGATAATGATAGCCATGGCAACATAAAGTATAGTTTGATGGGGAATAGAATTTCCAATTTAAGGAATTGGGGCATCATGTGTTATATATAGAAAATTAAAGAACTCTCAAATTAGATTAATCCAAATATGCATCCTAGCACACATGTGCATGGAGTACTATTTTAATAAGCAAATTATGGGCTTTTAAAATGAACCTGAGGACCAAGAAGTTGGTTAATTGTTGAGTTGTAATGGCTTATTATGACTATTGAACTTGCTAGTGGAAGCTATTGGTGGCTTATGCAATGTGATTACCTTCCCTAGTTCTTAAACTTAATTGCCCTGTTGCCTTTTGCCTATCAGTGATTTTGGTTTTTCAAATCCTTCCTTTCTTGCAGCTGGCAAGGGAGACTTTGTCTTTCTGGGTGAAGGCTTTCTCTGAGGATACAGCTAAAAGACTAGAAAATTTTGGGTTTATACAATTCAGACCAGGAGGTATCACTACATAGCAAAGCTGTTTGTATTATTATTATTATTATTTTAAAAACTGTTGTTTGAAAATTGCATAATTAGTTGTATACACTTGTCTGAATGCATTCTGTTTTGTATGCCAAAAATTTATTTATGAATAAATTCCATTTTGTGTATCAAAAACCTAGTTGAAATTATAGAATAAACACAAAAGGGAAAAAATGCAAATTATTTCAAATTTAATTGAAAGGACAAAATCTTATATTAATATTTTGGAAATTTAACCAAATTCTCTTCAGAATCTAGTAGCATCTGAAGCAGAAATTGTCTTATCACCTTAAAATTATTTAAAAAAAAAAAAAACAACCATTCACTTTCATTATCTAAGGCAAAAACATGCAGTCTCAGTTGAAGTTGAATCTAGGGTTTTCTTGTGTTAGGATTTGTGAAAGAAGAGAGAAAAGAGAAGAGAGAGGAAAAGAAGAAAAGGCTTTTGTGTATCTTACCCCACATCAGCCCCCACACTATATATAATATAAAAACCAAAAGATGAAAGTACAGAAGTACCCTTACAGATTAACCTAAAGATCCTAATAACATTTAACACTCCCCCTCAAGTTGGAGCATACAAATCAAAAATGCTCAGCTTGGAACAAAAAGATTGAAATGGACTGCGAGCCAATGGCTTCGTAAAAATATCACCAAGTTGATCTGTGGATCGAACAAATGGAGTAACAAGCTCTTTTCGGAGTAATAGATCTTTAATAAAGTGGCAGTCAACTTCAATATGCTTAGTCCTCTCATGAAAAACGGGATTATTGGCAATGAAGATAGCAGCTCGATTATCACAGAACATTTCCATAGGATTAGGAATGTGAAAGCAAAATCTCGAAGAAGAGAGCGAACCCATAACATTTCTGATGCAGTATGGGCCATGGCACGATACTCAGCTTCAGCACTAGAGCGGGCAACAACGGTTTGCTTTTTACTGCGCCATGTGACAAGATTACCCCCAACAAATGTACAATAACCAGAAGTAGACCGGCGATCAGAACGAGACCCAGCCCAATCTGCATCACTGTACCCAGTCACAGATAGAGACTCAGACGGCCTATACAACAAGCCACGGCCAGGAGCAGCCTTTAAGTAACGTAAAATATGGCACACAGCATGAAAATGGGGTTTACGAGGAGCATGCATGAACTGACTAACAACACCAACAACATACGTAATGTCAGGGCAAGTAACAGTAAGATAAATTAATTTCCCAACCAACCGACGATACTGACCAACGTCATCAAAAAATTCACCTTCCTCACCGTCAAGTTTAACAGAAGAATCCATAGGTGTTTCCACTGGTCGAGAGCCTAAGAGACCGGTCTCAGATAAAAGATCAAGGACATATTTACGTTGAGAGAGAGAGATGCCTTTAGACGAGCGAGCAATTTCAATGCCAAGAAAATATCGAAGAGAACCAAGATCTTTTGTATGGAAATGCTGGCCTAAGTATTGTTTCAAATCAGCAATACCAACAGAATCACTTCCAGAAATAATGATGTCATCAACATAAACAATAAGAACAACAACACCAGCCGATGAATGACGAACAAAAACAGAGTGATCAGAAGTAGAACGTTGGAAACCATACTCTATAACCACTGAACTAAAACGATCAAACCAAGCTCGAGGTGACTGTTTCAGTCCATACAAGGCCTTCTTCAACTTGCAAACAAGGTGCTCCTTGCCAGAAACAACATACCCAGGAGGTTGATCCATATACACCTCCTCTTGAAGATCACCATGAAGAAAAGCATTCTTAATATCAAGTTGATACAGAGGCCATGACTGACTAACAACAACTGAAAGAAGGATCCGAACAGAGTTGAGACGAGCAACGGGAGAAAAAGTCTCCAAATAATCAACACCATAGGTTTGAGTAAAGCCTTTAGCCACTAAACGTGCTTTAAGGCGTTCAACAGAACCATCAGGAAGAAACTTAACAGTATAAACCCAACGACATCCCACAGTATTTTTACCAGGCGGAAGAGTGGAAAGCTCCCACGTCTGATTTGCATGAAGTGCACTCATTTCCTCATCCATAGCTTGCTTCCATCCAGAGGACAACACTGCCTGCTTATAAGAAGAAGGAATGGAAACAGAAGACAAGGAACAAGAAAAAGAGCGCAAACTAGGAGAGAGGCGATCATAAGATACAAACTGAGCTATTGGATGCTGAGTACAAGAGCGTTTACCTCGACGAAGAGCAATGGGAAGATCATCGGTGACTGAAGTAGGAGGAGGCAAAGCAGGATCTTCAGACTGTGAAGAAGTCTGGCCAGGGCCATAAGAGATAACCTGTCTATCTTTAGATCGCTGATAAACCTGTAGAGGTAATGAAGAAGAGGGAGTAGATGATGGGTTGGATGTGGAAGGCATAGTGAGTGGAAGAGTAGGAGATGGAAATGAAGGCTCCCCCTCACGACAAGAGATAAGATCAGGAGATAAAGACCGACCAGAAGAAGAATAAAATGAGGTGGACTCAAAAAAGGTAACATCTGCACTAACAAAATATCGACGTGACTCAGGACTGTAACATCGATAACCTTTTTGAGTACGAGAATACCCAAGAAAAATACACTTACGAGACCTAGGAGAAAGTTTATCCCAACCAGGATCAAGCACATGAACAAAAGCAATACAACCAAACACACGTGGAGTAACTGAGAATGGAGATTGATCAGGATATAATAAGGAAAAAGGAGTGTGGTGTTGTAAAACAACAGAAGGCATCCTATTAACAAGAAAACACGCAGTAAGAACAGCATCACCCCAAAAATGTTTAGGAACCTGCATATTAAACATCATTGTGCGAGCTACATCAAGAAGATGACGATGCTTGCGTTCAGCTACACCATTTTGTTGGGAAGTATGAGTGCAACTGGTTTGATGAATAATATCTCTATCCACACAAAAGGAATCCATAATTTTTTGAGTGTATTCAAGTGCATTATCAGAACGAAATATCTTAATGCGCTTATTAAATTGAACAAAGATCTCATTATAAAATTTAAAAACAATATGAGGCAACTCAGATTTCTCTTTCATAAAAAACAACCAAGTCATACGGGAATAATCATCAACAAAAATAACAAAGTAATGAAACCCATTTAAAGTTGAAACACGAGAAGGCCCCCACATGTCTGTGTGAACAAGATTAAACGACTCAGACTGACGACTATGACTACTATTAGGAAAAGAACTACGATGGTGTTTCCCTAATTGACAAGCCTCACATTCTAAACTAGAAACATGACTTAAAACTGGAATTGCTTGCTTCAGCTTAGCCAATGATGGATGACCCAAACGAAAATGCCACTGGAGAGGAGAGACAGCTGAATGCAAAGCGGAAAAATTGTTGGATGAAAAAGCACCGGGATCCAAGATATATAAGCCATCCTTCTCATGCCCCGAACCAATCTTCTTCTTGGTCTTGAGATCCTGAAAAACACAAGAAGAAGGAGAGAAAACAATTTCACACTGTAAGTCTTTAGTCAATTGACTTACTGATAGCAAATTAAATGGAAAGTGAGGAGCATAAAGACTGGATGGTAAAGAAAAAGAACTGGTCGGATGAAGAACACCTTGACCTGGAACAGGCTGAGACGAACCATCAGCTAACACAATATGTTGGGTGACAGGTGTTAAATCAGTAAAGAGAGAAGATAAATTGGAGATATTTGTGTTAGCACCAGAATCAATGATCCAAGATGGATTAGATGTAGTAACACAAGCAATATTACCTGAATGTGCTAAGGTGGCAGTGTTGTTAGAAGACGAGGAAGGAGAGGAGAGAGGCCCGGAGCGTAAATGCTGAATTAGAAGCTCGCTAAGTTGAGTACTGAGAGCATCATGATGACCAGACCTAGAGCTTGTATGACTAACATTAGACTGGGGTTGAGTGGTGCTATCAGTAGCATGGTTCACATAATTTGGCTTGCCATGCTTTATAAAACAGTATGGTTCTGTATGATTGGTGCCACCACAATAATCACACTTTCTGTCACCCCGACCACTACTCCGACCCCCACCACCACGAGTACCTCCACGATAATTATGACCACCACGGCCTCCACGAGGACCACCACGAGAACTACCACGACCCCCACTGTGGGTTACCAAAGCAGTAGAATCTGAGGGGGTAACTGTGGGAATAGTGACAGAAGATTGCTGCCCTAAGGATGAACGTAACAGTCGAGAATAAGCATTGGCAGCTGTAGGTAGAGTCTCACTAGCAAGAATCTGGTCCTTAAAGCCATGAAGATTAGGATTCAAACCAGAGAGCAATGAAGCAATCATGAATTCCTCCCAATTTTGTTGTTGTTGCTCCAAGTCAGTAGTAAAGGGTCGGTACTGCAATAATTAATTCCAAAGATTCTTAAGAGTACTATAATACTCAGCTAAGGATTTCTCATTTTGCTTAGTGGAAAAGATCTTCTCATACAATTCATAAACCTGAGAGACGTTACTTTTAGTGGAAAAAGAGTCAGTAACAGAGTCCCAAATCTTCTTAGAAGAGTCACAAAACTCAACTGTGGTAGCAATATGAGGTTCCATACTATGCCAGAGCCATCCCATAACCACAGAATCATCACACAACCATTCCTCATAATTTTGCTCACTAGGTTTAGGAGGATTATCAGTTAAATATTTTAACTTTCGCTTTCCACGCAAGAAAATCTTGACGGCATGTGCCCAAGCTAAGTAATTCACACCATTCAACTTCTTGGAGGTAATAGACTTAGGAATATCATCATCCCGACTGACCGAATGCTGCCCAGCAGCGATATTGGAGGATGTTCCCTCAGACATAGCAACGGAAGCACCACAAACAGATTCAACACAACAATCAATGACCCAAATTAACAATTCCAGCCACCACAATTCCAAATGAGGTCCAATACACCATAAATATAGTACTCAAGGACTGCAAATGTCTCAAATATAGCCACAACAAACTAAATGAAGGTCCAATACACAAAGGGAAGCATCCATGAGCACAAAGGAGGATCAACACAGAAAATATAGGAGCATAGGGGGCTGCCGGTACCCAAAAAAAGTCCCAAAAATCCAAAAAAATTGTGCTACAGCCATGGAAACTTCAAACAACCATCAAGAAGACCTTCTATGAGGCTAGTCGGCACCTAGGAAGAGTATCTATGTCATTGAAAGCTCCCCAAAAACCCTAGAAAACAGATCTGAAAAAATAGACCTATTTATTCCGAAAATAGAAGAAAAATATAAAACTCACATCAAATGGCTTCCAAAAAAAAAATAAAAATTATCACTGGAATCAGGAGAGGGGGGCGAGCTTACCCCATGAAAAAAAAAAATTTTTTTTTTTTTTTTTTTTGGAAGACCAAGAAATTCTGATGCTCAACCCGCTCTGATACCAAGTTGAAGTTGAATCTAGGGTTTTCTTGTGTTAGGATTTGTGAAAGAAGAGAGAAAAGAGAAGAGAGAGGAAAAGAAGAAAAGGCTTTTGTGTATCTTACCCCACATCAGCCCCCACACTATATATAATATAAAAACCAAAAGATGAAAGTACAGAAGTACCCTTACAGATTAACCTAAAGATCCTAATAACATTTAACAGTCTCATATAAATATTTTAGAAATTCAGTCAAACTCTCTCTGAAAACTAAGCGTATGAAGAAAAGTTCTATTATCATCCTAATAATATGTTCTTAAACAATCTATTCCTTACATGATTTGAGGCAAAACAGGAAAACATTGAAAGGGAATGTGGATTCTGTCCTCCCAAATTGGGAATATCCTTCAGGACTCAAAGTGGGGAAGTCATGGATTCATTCAAGTCTAGGCTGCATATCCACCTCCCTTTTTTTGGGTTTCTTCAAGATCTTGGGAGGTCGAAGCCTTGAGTTTTCTAGTTGGTGGTAGGGTGTTACTATTGTAATGCTTTATTACGGTTGGCTATTGGAGGGCTGCTTGAGAATATCACTTTGTATAAAACTTAGATCTTGTTGAAAAACCTTTTGACTTGAATATCTGAGAATAATAAGGCAAACATACTTGGTAAGAAGGGAATTTGTAGGGATTCCTACATTGAAAGGCTTTCTTCCAGTATGCTGACTGCTGCTTCTCTCTCTCTCTCTCTCTCTCTCTCACACACACACACACGTCGTGTTTTTATATGAAACATGGAAAATGCCCAGATTCTAAACAAGGGAAAACGGCTATGTATATTTGTATATATGTAAATTTATTTTAGTGTTAAATATACTTATCTATGTTTAAGTTTGTATGTGCATGAAAAACTAACATAGAAGGTAAAACAATGATGAAAATACTAACTATACATTGTGTTCCTTAAACAATGATATAATAATATGGTTCTTTTGTATCTTTTCTAAGTTAATAAAGGTGGATTCTTTTGTAATGTCCAAACAGGGGTCTGACATGGATGGATATGAGTATTGTGCTCCCAAGTGTCCAACACGCCAATTGTTAATAGGGAAAAGTGTCCGGCATATCATAGCCCATTTTTGTTTGACTGTTGGTGCTGTATATCTTTTCAAGCATCTGTGAATAAATTTCTTATGAATGATCATACATAAACTGATGAAAGAAAGAGAACAATGACCAAATTTTTTGTTTAGATGCAACTTCTGTTTTCATAAATTGGATTCCAATTGTTTGGCTGTGTTGTTTTAGTTTTATGAACGCATTAATTTTCCTCAATTTCGGAGCTCACACTTCAGGATTTCACTCTCTGACCTTTCTTGAAGATATTGTATGCTTTATTATTTAATGATTTCTCAAATCATATTGCCCTGCCTTATGACCTTGTTATCAAAAGAAGTTCTAATAATGTAAAAAATTTCATATTTTTTTATATCTAATTATATCTTAGCCCTTACTCTACACCAAAGAATGCTGAAGCACTATCTGTCTTTTTATTTAAAGGGGAATATCATGGAAACAACCCGGAAATGTCAAAACTACTCCACAAAGCTGTTCGCCAAAAGAGTGAAAGTGCATTTTCAGTTTATCAGCAGCATTTGGCTAACCGGCCTGTAAATGTGAGTTTCTGAAGTCACTTATGCTTTTTTTTTTTTGGTATTGTCTTTCAACCTTGTATAACAAATCAATGAAAAGAAATGTCTTATATATATATATATATATAAATATGAAGTTAACATGTTTCCTTTTACTTCTAACTGTAGGTTCTTCGTGATCTTGTTGAATTCAAAAGTGATCGTTCCCCAATTCCAGTGGGAAAGGTTGAACCTGCTGTATCTATTGTTCAACGGTTCTGCACTGGTGGGATGTCACTTGGAGCTATATCAAGAGAGACTCATGAAGCAATTGCCATTGCAATGAATAGATTAGGTGGAAAATCTAATTCAGGAGAAGGTGGTGAGGTAGTCTTTTTATTACTTAAATTTAAATTTGTAATGTGTGATCATGTTTTAGCATATCATTTTGGTCTACTTAAATGTAGATTGTAAAGCGTAATCATATTTTAGCATATCATTTTGGTCCAATCATGGTTGTATTCCATCAACAATGAAGCATATCTTGAAAGTTATGATACATGCAGTATATTTTCATCTAGGATCCTATTCGCTGGAGCCCGCTTACAGATGTTGTTGATGGGTATTCTTCAACACTGCCACATCTCAAAGGTCTTCAAAATGGGGATACTGCTACAAGTGCTATAAAGCAGGTCATGACACTGAACTTTTGCTTTTCAATGAGTTCATTTGGTTTTCCGAACCCATCTATATAAGCATTCCCTCATAGTTCTAATGACACAATGGCTGTGGCAATCTAATTGGAAATAGAAAAGATAGGAGGATATTCTCAATGACCTTCCCATTGGACAATAATCTGTGCTTCTTCATGGAAGAGTTAACATGATTGTAGCTTCACTACAGGGAGTGTTAACTGAGCACCTGAATCGAGTCGAGTACTAGTGTGTCTGTGCTTGGCTCGGTCAAGTGTGTATAGTGTTTGATCTTAGCTCGAGCTTGGCTGAGATTTGGTGATCCATTCTCGAGCTCAATTTGATTTAATTGTTGAGCTGCTTGAGCTTGCTTGGTTTGTTTGTGTCTCTTGAAAACAATTTTGGCAAACTGGAGTGGTTTTGGAAATAATAAGTACTTTCTAGTACTCTTGACAGGTAGCTGTTGGTAAGAACACAACTCACACAGAAACTTCTCATAAAGTACAAAATTTTATTTTATTTTCATTTTTATTTTTTATATATAAGGTCAGTTAAATGTTGTCGTATCAAACAGATGTGGATAGATTTTGTGTCAGAATTCATAGTTTAAAAGTGTATAATTTTTACCAAAAGTAACTGGAAAGTACCACTTAATCAGTAAACTACAATTCAACTCAGCTAAGCCATAATCCCAACTACATGGAGTTAGCACTTAACCAGTAAAACTGTCAATAAGAACTGATGATATTAGATAATAACCACCATTAACAACCCTTTCGAGCTGAACCAGGAGCCGATTGAAGCATTGAGCTTGAGATTTTTAACCAGCGAACTTAAATTCAGATTTGAGCTCTACTTGATTGTAGTAACAAATGTGCTGAACTCAACCAAGTTTGTTTTTCAGCCCTATCTCCACACATGCACATCTACTATGAGCAATGCTTCACAAAAATCTATTGCATCTCTTCAGGTTGCTTCAGGGCGTTTTGGTGTTACTCCAACATTCTTGGTCAATGCTGATCAGTTAGAGATCAAAATTGCACAAGGTGCAAAGCCTGGTGAAGGTGGCCAATTGCCTGGGAAAAAAGTTAGTGCATATATTGCGAGATTGAGAAATTCTAAACCTGGGGTTCCACTTATATCTCCTCCTCCACATCATGACATTTATTCTATTGAGGATCTTGCCCAATTGATTTTTGACCTACATCAGGTGAAAATTTGCTGCATTTTAGGCCTGCTTACGTTCTTAATAGTAGATATATTTCCAAAGCAACAATAAAAATGATTATTGTTATCCACTATTTACAGGTCAACCCAAAGGCTAAGGTATCTGTAAAGCTTGTAGCAGAAGCTGGAATTGGCACAGTTGCTTCCGGTGTTGCGAAGGGTAATGCTGATGTTATACAGGTATATGCCTATATCTGTGATTTACGTGTAATATGCAGTAAAGTTCCAATAATTCTATGCCTATATGTCTCCATAATATTTCCAGATCTGACAACGTAGTTAACTTATGGTTATTCTTTGGTATTATTAAAATTTTAATATCCAAGAAGCCAGTGCTGCAATTTCTATACCGAGAGAAACAAATTTTTTGCATGGATGGATACTGATTGCTATGTAATTAGAAGCCTAAAATTGAAGCCCATTTTTAACTGCATTCTCTCTCTTCTAGTCCTTTTTTTGGACCAGGCAAGTGGGCTATTAGCTAGGTCTATTTTATTTTTATTTTTATTTTGTTGCAAGTATATAAGTGGGTTCCCCTCTAGCTGCTGCACAAGAGAATGTGACAAGAAGTTTTCCAAGGGATTGATAAAATTCAAACGAGGAGCCATAGTAGGTAGTTAATTTTATTTAAACGGGGGGAGTGGGGGTTCTGTTTGTTAATGTTTTCCCCAGTTATTACTCAAAATCTAAATTTTTCTGAGATGGGGGATGGGGAGAGTGATGGTGATGAATAGATAGGAAAATGGTGGTGACGAATGTGGTGAAGATACACAAAAAGAAGTTTACTGTAGTTGTTTCGAACTTTGAACTTTATGTCATTGAGTCTTTTAATAGCATCCTTTTTTTTTCTTTTAATTAGTATGGTGGATAATATTATTTGGGGCTTTTGAATATCCATAAGTTATTTCATTTTGATGCTTTTTCAAGAATATATGGTGTAGATTGAAAATCAAATTAACCAAAATTAATGAGAAATTGAACAATCAATCAAGAACAATGCTGGAATTAATAAGGAATGCTGTAAAACCTGCATGTACAGGAGCTAGAAGCTTTGATTCTGTTCTAAAACATATCTGAACTTCACTATCAATCCCCATCTTTCCCATTGGTTCTAGGTGTTCGTCCTCACTTTCTTTATTGTTATAATCTTGTCCTTCACATAGAATGATCATATAGTGCTTGCAATACACTTGGTTCATCATAAAGTGGTTGTACTTCTCCAAAATATCCACAAATGGCTGTAAGCCTGTAAGAAGTCACCAGTCATTGTCTTGAGGGAATTTAAGGTAAAGATAAAGCCATTTTCTTGGCTTTCTTGAATGAAGCTTGTGGGGGCAATTAGAGAAGTTGTAGGAGGCTTAAAGACTTCCTTTTTCTTCGTGGGCAGCAACATGTATGTTCTCAACCAACCTTCTTAAAAGTTGTCTTCAAGTTCCTCAAGCAAAGGTTGATCAAAGATTGATTCCACCTCATCAAAATCTCCACCAAATTTCTCACTTAGGCTGGTCATAAGCAGGAAAAATAATTTCAAATCATTCATCCATTTCCTTGTCTTCAATTGGCAAATAATATTGCTTCTTCATTTCCTCCCTTTCTTCAATGAAAAGAACCTTGTCTATGGCCTTTGGACAATTCGAAGATTTAGGATCATGTTAATCTCACTTGAAGTGCTCCAATTCACATTTCTTGAAATGAGAGAAATTGCTTTTTGAGCTGCTTCATCATTTTCTCCCAATCTCTAATTTTTCCTTGGCTGCTCTTTTGGTGAAACACTTGCACTTGTTTCTACTATTTGGAGGCTATTCCTCTAAGGAGATTGGATACCGATTTCACATTATTTATATCTGGTACTTGATAGTAATGAAATACTTGTTCAAGAGTATTTATCCCATAGTTTTAAGTATCGTCCGATCCTATACGTATCGCCCTATACGTATGGGATTTCAGAGGCTCTTGTACGCTTTACACCCCGATACTATATGTGTAAAGCAATTCACAGCGTATCAGCCCGATACGGTGCGTAAAGGCCGTTATACCCCCCGATTCCCATTACACTCACATGAATGACAGGAAACCATAGATTTCTGATGCAAATAGAGATTCCTAACAATCAGTACACTACTTTGCTTTTCTTTCAAATATAAATGATAAAGTCTCATGATTTAATTAATTCTTAAAAGAGTAAATAAAAAATTTAATAACATTTAAAAAATTATAATAGAATTCAAACAAATTTTTGGTTTTATTTTAAAACTTTTTAACTTGCAAGCTAGTAACTTATAACTTACATAATATATTGTAAAAATATATTACAAAAATAATTTTCAAAAGAATTATAAATTATGGGTGTACATGAATTTTTAACATGTTTATTTTTAACACGGTTCTTGTGAATTTTTAACACGTTTATTTATACTCCAATTTGGATTTGGAGTCTTCAGACATCTCATTAAGGGAACGGAAGTGATGTACTTTCTTAGTAATGGCAGCCAATTGCCTCTTCAATTGAACAATCTCATATTTATGGACATGAATTTGATGCTGCCCATCATATCTCTCCACCAAAATGATTAAAGCTTCAACCTCCTCACCAAAATTCATTTGGTTTCCCATTTCTCTACCTCTTCTTCCTCTCCCTCTTTGTGCAACTTTCAGCAAACAAATTTTTATAAGTCAGCAATCTCTATTTTCAGCAAACAGTTTTAATAAGTCAGCAATCTCTCAATTGATACAACAATAATCAGACCAGCAGCTTAAACTTTAAACCTAACAATAAAATTGATTTACTGCATCTCGTCAACACTCAATCAGCAGCAGTATCGGATTTCGAATCTGGATTTGAATCAGTAACAGTGCACAGCAGCTAGATCTTTGCACCAGCTACAATAAATGAAGCAATTGAGCACAAGAAGCGTCAAATTCTCACTCAAGAAGATTCAAAATAACACACAAAGAGGGAGAGGAAGAAGTTGGCTGAGATGTTACTTCCAGAAGAAGTTGAGCAGTTAGTGCTGTATTAAGGCATTCAAATGCAAGAGAACATCAAATATGAGCTACGATAGGCCTTCAAGCTTGAATCAAACGCTTTATTTCTGGAATCAAACTCTGTGGTGCTGTTTCGAAGCAAGAAATCCAATAATTGAGGCTGCGATTCAAACTTTCAAGATAAATTGATCACTGCCAGATCTGTTGCGAAGCTTCTAATTTGAAATGTCATTAGAGAAGAGTATATTTTGAGGTGCCAAGACCTAGGGTGGTGTTAGGTCTAGGATTGAAAGAGAAAACAAGATTTTTAGGGTTTAGAAGATCAAAATCAGTGGAAAAGAGGATTAGGTTTGATGCTTTGATACCAAATGATGTAGATCGAAAATTAAATTCACCAAAATTAATGAGAAATTGAACAATCAATAAATAACAATGCTGGAACTAATAAGAAATGCAGTAAACCCAGCATGTACAAACAAGCTAATATGAGCAATACTAAAGCGTCATGGCTGGTACGAGAAGGAAATGAAAAAGTGAAGCAATACTAATATAATACTGCATTAATATATAATAGAAAAAAGACAAGTACAGATAAACTATCGCTGGGTTAAATTGGCAAGTGATATGGTATGTGGTTCTCATTTTGTTGACTGATGTTGCAGGAACACATGGTCTTAGAGATTGAGAATAAAGAATGAAAAGATAAGTGCAGACACTCAATGAGAGTTATTACTTCGATGATAATCAAAATTAAGAAGAAATTAAGTGTCTATTTTTTAATTGCATTAATTCTTGTTCTTTTTAATATATATTTTTTGGATTCTTTTCGGGGGTGGGGCGGGGCCGGGGGGGTGGGGCGGTTGCGTTTTAGGGTGGGGAGAGTGATTTTTTGTATAATGACATAGATATATTTATTAGTAGTTTGTTTTTTATTTTATAAGAAAACAAAAAAATTATTGACGTATAGAAAAAAGTGTACAAAGGAAAAGGACAAAGCATCCTTTAAATGATAGAAGAAAAAGAAATCGCCTAACTATTAAACTACTATACAAACAACAAAATAATGGCATGAACTAAAACCAAGACCTTATCCCCACCTTTGTGAATCTAGTTGTGTGTGTTTGTATTTTGTGTGCGTGTGTTATTTTAGCTTTGGCAAAAAAAAAAAAAAAAAAAAAAATCCCCTTTAATTTAACCTCCCGGGACTTGTCCTATATCGATTGTACCGGGAGGTTGACACGTATACTCTGTGTAATGCACCCGACCTCACATTTGGTGTGATATTGTCCACTTTGGGCCCAATCCTATGCGATTTTACTCCTACCAGACTTCCCTAGGAAAAGGCCTCATACGTACGGTGCTTCCTTATATAGCCTGGTCACTTCCTCTCTCGAGCCGATGTAGGATTCCAGGATCTCACACAATGCATCTTCAACTAGCAATAATAATAAAGACATATGGAATGTGATAGAACATATTATTTCATAGCAATACAATTGAACAAACCAGTCTAAAAAATGTGTGGTTTTCAGTCCAGTTCTAGAACCAGTCCTTTCCATTTCCCAAACATGGGATCAAGAGTGTGTCATGCATTGCTGAATCTCGGGCCCCCCTGAGTGTGTGATGCATTCCTACTTAGGTTCTCTATTTCTATTATTTAATCTCATTTTATTGCTTAAGTGCTGATGAAGAAAGAAGAGTTTTATAGAAAATAGTTGGTGGGGAAACTGTAATCTTTATCTCTAGAAATATAAAGGTTCAATGGTCGACCTTAAACCTTGGAACTGAATTGAAACCATCATAAGCTTCACCATAAGTTAATAATTTTACTTTTAAGTATGCTGAAATTTATTTTTCAATTTTATTTTCATGGTTCACATCATTGAATGCATGTTTATTGACCTTTTAAAGAAATAACAGATTTATTTTCTTATCTGCTGAATAGCAGTTTATCTAAATTAATACATTTTTCTGACACTATTAAAAGTATCAATAAGATACATGGGAAGCAACTTGTTAATTCCCCTCCTATAGAAACTCCCTAGATTTTGTCTTTTGTACTTGGGAACTCAGTCAAAAGTATTGACTAATACCTCTAATTTGGTTTGCAGATATCAGGGCATGACGGTGGAACTGGAGCCAGCCCCATAAGTTCCATTAAGCATGCTGGTGGTCCTTGGGAACTTGGACTCACAGAAACACACCAGGTTTATTTAACAACTTTGAATTGAATGGTGGCAAATGCTTCATATCATTCTTTGGCGACACTTAGGTGCTATTTGTTTTTTATAATCTTTAACAGACACTCATTGAAAATGGACTCAGAGAAAGGGTAATTCTCAGAGTTGATGGTGGTTTCAAAAGTGGAGTTGATGTCTTAATGGCTGCAGCAATGGGTGCTGATGAGTATGGGTTTGGTTCTGTGGCAATGATTGCTACTGGATGTGTTATGGCTCGCATTTGCCACACAAATAATTGCCCAGTTGGTGTTGCCAGTCAGGTAATAGGGAACCACTATTTGATATTGTGTTCTTGACTTCCTGCCTCTTGTGATATTTCTAACAGAATTGGACGTGTTTATCATTTTTTTTTTCCTCCAATTATTTCAGAGAGAAGAACTACGTGCTCGGTTTCCTGGTGTGCCCGGTGATCTTGTCAACTTCTTTTTATATGTTGCTGAGGAGGTGATCCATCTTCCTGCCTTTTTTATTTTTATTTGTAAAATGCTTAAAGTCTCCACTTTGAGCTTTTAATCATGTTTTATACCAACTGTTATGCTTAAGAATTTTGGAATTTTGTGCCTGATTATTTACCATGCTAACAGATTGCTCTATAATTCATAGTTCATGTTCTTCCATATTTATGTTGACATATTTTATGTTTTATTTATTTTTAACTCTTTGGCCAGGTGAGAGGCATGTTGGCACAACTGGGCTATGAGAAACTGGATGACATAATTGGACGAACAGATCTATTAAGACCAAGGGATATCTCATTAATGAAAACCCAGCATCTTGATCTCAGTTATATTCTCTCAGTATGTATTTAAACAATTACGGGTTCGTTTGGATAAGCTTCCACTTCTTATTTTTCACTGCTAAAAGCAAAAGATTGATTTGTGTGTGTGTGTGTATATATAGATTTTGATGGTGCAAAGTATCGATAGTTACTTCTTATCCAAACAGGCCCAAGTTTCCCCTACTGTGTGTTCTTGCTATTGCTGATATGTCTATTTTCTTGCTCTGTAGAGTATAACTTTTGCTTTCATTTGCAGAATGTTGGGCTACCAAAGTGGAGCAGCACTGCAATAAGGAAGCAGGAAGTTCATACTAATGGTCCTGTTCTGGATGATATATTACTTGCAGATCCAGAGGTAAGAAGTAATTGATATTTATGTAGCAAATAATTTATAGTCAACTCATTTAGGTTGCGTCTGGTTAAGAATTTCTCGTTTAGGTTGCGAAGAATTCCTAAGAAAGAGATGCATTAGTTTTCGCTACTTCATCTTTACACATCTCTATTGTTGTTTGCTGCCTGTGGCCTGACTAAAGAAATTCTTTACTTTCTATGCAGATATCAGATGCAATTGAGAATGAGAAAGTGGTCAGTAAAACAATAAAAATATACAATGTGGACCGTGCCGTTTGCGGGCGTATTGCGGGCGTGGTTGCAAAGAAATATGGGGACACTGGTTTTGCTGGGCAGCTGAACATAACGTAAGATGTGGTTTTGTCATAGGAGGCATTGATGATTCAAAGGATGCATTTAGCACTGTCTCCTTATTGATATGTGATTTCAGTAAAAAAAAATAAAAATAAAATAAAAATAAAAGTTTTCTTCATGTATCCAGATTTACAGGGAGTGCTGGGCAGTCATTTGCATGTTTTCTGACACCTGGAATGAACATTCGACTTGTAGGAGAGGCCAATGATTATGTGGGAAAGGTATCCTCATCAAATCTTTTGCATTTTCGCATTGTTGTGTAACTCGAAACCTCAACTCAAAACTCAAATGGTTACTTAATTCAATCACACTCAAAGGCTCAACTCGAAACTCAAATGGTCACTTAATTCAATCATGTTTTTAAGTTGACCAGTTAAAGAACTTACTCGCTTTTAATTCATTTTTTTGTGGATTATGTAGACTGATTTGACTCAAGTGTTGGCTGTTGACAGTTTTTTCCTGAAAATGTTCAATGAATAGGGTTGAGCACATCTAGTTTGTATTCCTACTATTTTTGGGGTTAAAGTAGTATACTAGATTTTTTAGTGAACTGTTGACAAACTAAATTGTAGAGGTTTGCTTCTCATCATTGGTCTCAGATGTTTGAGTTCTGAGGAGTGAACAGAATATCTTCTCATCCACTGCAAGTTTATTTTATGAATGTAGTCTATTGCCTGTTTATGGTTTGGTGTCTTGGTTTGCTAAGTGTCTTCAGGTGCTCACTTCTTGAGTTGACATCTTGATGATTTCAGTTTAAGTGGTGAGATTATCTGGAAGCTCATTCCATCCGCCATTGTTACGGAGTCCGGAAAGACAAAAATTCTAGGGTTTTAGGGAGGAGAGAGTTCAGATGTATTTTTTTAGTCCATTGAAAGAATTAAAGTATTGCATGTTTGAGTGGGTCCTGATGTTATCATTGTTAAGATCTCAAAGAGTAGCTTGTGTAATAGGCAATAGAGTATTATTAATAGCTTTTCATCTGATGGCCGTGTTTTTCTTTGTAGTTGTTAGTGAATTTAGGGGTGTCTTTGTGATGTCAATCGATCAATCAAATCACCAAGAAATCAAGAGAAATTGCTTTGAGTTTGATGAACAAAGCTGGAAATTACAGAGAAATGCTGAAAAAAGAGAGACTACTCTGTACAGATTTGAGATTGATTAGAAAATGACTAAAAACTGATTCTCTAACTACTAAACAAGTATTTATAGGCTTTAAACTAACTAGTATGAGAAATACTAACACTACTAGCTGTTACAAAAGAGAATGACAGTAACAATACAAACAATATGAAAAATACTGGTACAAATAGGCTACATCAAACTCTCCCTCTTAATAGAAACTTGCCTTCAAGTTTCAACTGCAAAATATGGTAGCAATCATAATTAACCAATCAAATAGCCCATCGTGTGTTTTGAAAGAGGTTTTCCATCCATTTCTTGGACGAACTTGAATTTAGGAATATATACTATGAAAGTCAATCTGTTTTCTTTCTCTTTTGAAGTCATTCTATAGGTTGTCATGTTGGGAAGTGCCACACTGCGTGCCAAATCAATGCAATGTTGGATATCCCTCATGGGAGACAAATCAGGAGGCAAATATTGAAGGAAAACATCCAAATATTGCCGCACAAGTCGCCAAAAGCACTAGAATATTCATTTCCAGCTACTGTTTCTAGTGGAACTGAGGCAAGAACATGGCCACTTTCTTGACTTTCTTGAATAAAACTTGTGGAGGCAAGTAAAGAAGCTGTAGGATGTTTAGAGATCAGAAAATCAGCACTTGGAGTATCAAAATTAGCCTGATTCTCTAGTGGAATCGAAGCACAAATGCCAACACCATCAACACTTTCTTCCATAAAGCTTGTGGAAGGAAGTAGAGAGGTTGTTTTAGGCCTAGAGATTACCTTCTCCTTCATGGGCAGCAACATATATGTTCTGAACCAATCTTCAAAATCAAAATCAAGTTCCTCACTCGAGGCTTGATCATAAATTGGCTGCGCTTCACTTGGTTCCAACTCCTTAAAATCATTACTAATTTCCTCACTCAAGGATAGATCATAAATTGAATGCGCTTTAAAATCACATTCTTGGAATGGATTGATGATCATATCCACCACACTTAAAGTACTCAAAATCGCAATCTTGGAATGGAAGAAATTGCTTCCTGAGCTTATTCTTCATTTGATTCCTATCTCTAAACTTTCCTTTCCCACTCCTTTGGCGAGACACTTGCAATTGTTTCCACCATTCGGAGGCTTTACCCTTGAGGTGACTAGATGTCAACTTCACCTTCTTTGTATCCGGTACTCATAGTAATGAAATGCTCTCTCAAGAGTATTCATCCAATCTACGAACTCATCGGAATCAAAACTTTCATGAAATTTTGGAAGATCGTATTGGATATTATACTCCAATTTAGAATCTTCACGCTCCTCACTAAGAGGGTAGAGATGCTGTACCTTCTCCATAAGTGCAGCCATTTGTCTTCTCAAATAAGCAATCTCATCTTCTTGGCCATGATTATGCTGCTGTCTAGCATGCATTCCCACTGGAGGATGAGCTTTAACACCTTCCCCAAAGTTCATGTGATTTCCTCTACCTCTACCTCTTCTTCCTCTCCCTCTATGTGCCTTAGAAACTTCAATTTACGACACAAATATTCTACCAAATGACAACTATTTGGAGAAAAATGAAAATCAGATTTGGAGAAACTGAACACTCTACAGCAGTAACTGAAAATCTGCTACTGGAAATCAGATTTGAAATTGAAGGCAGCAACTGATTCACTCAAATTTGAGCTTCAAATTCAATAAATGCTAACTGCATTGAATCTTGAATGCAAGAAATTCACCAAATTTGAGCTTAATTAGATTCACTCAGATCCAAGAGTTTGCTGCTGCGATAGATTCTCCAAGGAAAATCGGGCATCAAATGATGAAAATCAACCATTAAATTTACCAAAAGATGGCTGTGATTATGATACCCAGGGGATTTGAACACTACCAGGGGTATATCAAGCTTCGATCGCAAGAAAATTCATAAAAAAAAAATGATGAATTTAGAGAGAGATTGAAGAGCCGATATCTAGATTTCTCTGGTAAGGTTTTGGCTGGATAGAAAAAAAAAAAATCATGGGATTGATAGCTTTCTTGAGAAAAGCCTTAAAGGCTGCCAATCTATTATTCAAGCTTAGAAAATGAAAGAATACACTAAGAGAGTTTAAATAAGAAAAATAAGAAACCCTACTGCACTAAAAAGACTAAAGTACCCTTGCTAAGGTAAACAAAAGACTAGTTACAATAAAATACTTAAAATACATTTCACAGGGATTAGGGTTTAAATGATCAAAATCAATAGGGAATTTGGATCAGATCCGAGCTCTGATACCAAATGATGTCAATCGATCAACAAATCACCAAGAAATCCAGATAAGTTGCATTTGAATTTGAAGAACAAAGCTAGAAATTATGGAGAAATGCTGAAAACAGAGCTACTGCTCCATGCAGATTTAAAACTGATTATAAAATGACTAAAAACTGATTCTCTAACTACTAAACAAGTAGTAATAGGCTTCTATAAGGATCTAACTAACTTTCTAACTAACTAGTATGAGAAATACTAACACTACTAGCTGTTACAAAAGTAAATGATAGTTACAACACAATAGTATGAAAAATACTACTCCCTCCATCCCATAAAGATGAGCCACTTTAAAAAAGCATGCATATTAAGAAAATCCATTAATGCATTGATTTGTCACCTTTTTAACATTGTCTTTCCAAAACTACCCCTTTTCCTATAATTGCATGTGGTGTCATGTCAAGACAATCTTAGAATAATAAAGGGTAATAGAGGAAAGTTAAAACAAATATACTTTTGACTTTTCAAAGTGGCCTATTATTTTGGGATAACCAAAAAAGAAAAGAAGGCCTATCCATAGTTATTTAAGTGCGCGCCTAGGCGCAAGGCGCAAGGCGCAGGTGGGCGCAAGGCTTGGGCTTCGCATAAGCCTAGGTGAGGCGAGATCCACCAAGCTGCGATTAGGCGCGCTTTTTTGTGAGGCGCAAGCCACATATAAGGCACGCCTGATGGATATTTTCATTTAAAAAAAAAAAAGTATTTAGTTTTTAAATTCCAGCCGTTAGATTTGCCATAAGACCATCATCGGTTATCTTATCCTTTTAGACTTTTTTGCTTTAAACTTGAGTTGACATTTTACACTTGAGTACTTTATGAGAATTATTATATCATTGCATTTGAATTGTCTTAATCTAGTTTGAGTTAGCATGATAATTATTATATCATTGCATAACCTTTCCCCCCTCTCAAAAGGCCTATGTAGGATTTGAACCTACAACCCTTGTATAATTGCACAATGCTCTGTTGATCTAACCAATTGAGCTTATAGGCAAAAAATAGAAAAGAAAAAAAAGAGAGTTTTGAATTGTTTGTGTAGATTGATTTATTTTTCTTAGTGGCATTTAATAAAATATTTTAGCACTATTTTTATTAAAGTGCGCCTCACTTCCCTTAGACCCGCGCTTTTTTTTGCGCCTTGCACCTAGGCCCTAGGAGCTCTTTGCGCCTAGGTGCGCCTTTAATAACTATGGGCCTATCTTTGTGCGACAGAGGGAGTAGTACTACTAGGCTACTTCACTTTCCCATTTCCTTCAACTTTCTTTTGAGAGAAAGTACTATCTATAACAACACTATTATCTATTATATACAGTCCCGATCTAGTGAGCACATGCTTATATATCTTATATAAGCATGAAGTTAATAGATAATTGTGGGATACATATTTTGAAAAACTGACCGTTTGATTAGATATTCTTCTTCCAAATGTCATGCATGCGAAAAACTATCATAATTTTTGTTGGTGACATTTTTGAGAAATTGATCGTTGGATCACTGTGAATTTTTGCATGCATAACATGCATAAGTATAGTATCTAATCCAACGATTAGTTTTTCGAAACATGTATCCCGGAATCATCTACTAGCTTCATGCATGCATAAACTTATGTAAGCATATGCTGACTGGATCATTTCTGCTACTATATATATATATATATATATATATATATATATATATATATATATATATGGGACAGGTTTTGTTTACCATTCTTTTTACCATTATTTCTACCATCCATTTTCAAATCACCAATGTCGGTTGATTATTTTGTGAAATCGACCATTGGATTAGGTACTCTTCTTATACAAGTCATACATGCCAAAAATCACATTGATCCAACGGTCAAATTTTAGAAAGTCTCAGCGTAAAAAACTGCAATGTTTCTAATTATAATAATTTTTTACAGTGACATAATTCAGAAACCAACCGTTGGATCACTGTGATTTTTGGCATACATGATATACATAAGAAAAGTATCTAATCCAACGGTCAGTTTCTCAAAATATTAAACCGACACTGGTGTTTTGAAAATGGATGGTAGAAATAATGGTAAAAATAATGGTTAGGGGAACATGACCCTATGTATATATATATATATATATATATATATATATATATATCAAGTTTAGTTATTCAAGACAAGTTGAACTGACATGTTATCCCTATTCAACCAACTTTTGATTTAAGATCTCTAGTGTTTGAAACAGTGATTGTAATTTCCATGATCAGTTTCATTTTATCTGACATTAGCAATAAAAAATTTGTAAGGGCATGGCTGGAGGTGAATTGGTTGTGGCTCCTGTCGAGAATACTGGATTTTGCCCTGAGGATGCAACTATAGTGGGGAATACTTGCTTGTATGGGGCGACAGGTGGTCAAATCTTTGTGAATGGGAAAGGTGGGGAGCGTTTTGCTGTCAGAAACTCTCTTGCTCAGGCAGTAGTGGAAGGCACTGGGGACCATTGTTGCGAATACATGACTGGGGGTTGTGTGGTTGTGCTTGGGAAGTGAGTATTGTCTCTTGCCTGCCATATTTATTGTGGTCAACTAAATTCAAAGAACCAGATAAGATTTTTTTAGCCATTTTTGCTTTCCATCTTGACAGAGTGGGTAGAAACGTTGCTGCTGGAATGACTGGAGGTCTGGCATACATTCTCGATGAGGATAATACTCTTATCCCAAAGGTTTGAGCCAATAAGCATTTTTATCTTCCCTATGTTGAAACTTATAATTCTAATTGATTTTGCCAAAAATGTGTTCCTGCCCCCCAAAACAATCATGTCTCCTTAACTTGTATATTATTGACTGACTTATCTACTTTGGTTGGTGAATACCACTGACTTTAAAAATTGTGTAATGCTTATTTCCCGATATTAATGGTTCGATGTTCTTTCATCATTTCATGTAATTATGTGTTCTGGTGAGTCAGTTATTCAATCGAAACTTAAAAGTGCCTTATTCTGATTATTTGGGATTGGCAACACACTTTGAGCTCTGCTGTCATATGATATCAAAAGCTGTTTCTTCATTTAGTGCGTCATATTCTTTAGAGCCGCTTGGTTATGCTATGTTTTTCTTAGAGAAATGTAACATCTGGAAAGCAGGTTTTTTGCCTTATCTTCCCAATTGTTTACCTTATTTTTGAGATCTGCACCCCATACTAAAGTGATAGAACTTGGTGTTCTTTCTCATCTCAAAATTTGAGATAAGATTTTTTTTTTTCGAACCTTTGTCGTTTAGAATAACACTTCATCTTGTATAACTTACCTATTTTAAGTTTTGAGAAAACTTTTTAGAACCTATTTCACATTATGAATTGGCTTGATGGAGATTTCATTGTAACTTTAGCACCTAGTTTGCAATATAGCCTTTATTCCCTTCTATGCTTGTTGGAACTGAATGTGCAGTATGCAATGGCTTTTTAGTCCGAGCTTTGTTTGTATCTTTTCCTCTGAATTCTTGGAAATTCAAACAAGTAAAATGCTATTTAAGATTAGGTTTTCCCTAAAAAGTTAAAGGAAAAAATGCATTAGAAACTAGTTTAGCTGTCGTACATTGTGTTTCAAAGATTGACTCTTTGACAATGAGATGCATGTAAAGTTCCCATGTATATTTCATCCTTCCTTATTTTTCTAGAAACATAGACAACTTACGAATTGCCTCACGGGAGAAGGAGAAGGGAACACTTCAATCTCTATAGCTTAAAACTATGATAAAAAAAACTTAGATGATAGTCAAGTCTGGTCTTTTCTTCTGATTTCTGTGGTCTCTTTACCCTAGGGGTTATAAATACAATCCACTCTAAATGAAGCCATTATCATTGTTGCACTTAAGATTCATGACTACAAGTGCATCATTGCATCCTCAGTTTCCATTGAATAGTCTAATCACTAGCTTTCCTCTTTATGTACCTTGTTTCTTCCTATCCAGAGTATTATTTTCAGCTTCTGAATTTTCTTGTCATATCTTGTAAAATTTCCAGGTGAATAGAGAGATTGTGAAGATTCAGAGAGTGACTGCCCCTGTGGGGCAGATGCAGCTGAAGAACCTAATTGAAGCCCATGTTGTAAGTGAACTGGATTAGCATCCATACACACATACACATGCCCGCATGTGTGCATGCAGACACATGCCCGCATGCAGACACGTGCCTTACATGTTATAACAAAATTTTTCATGTTTTCGAATGTCTTGGTTTCTTGACTTTCTTATACTAACTGCATATGTATCCTGATTTTGTTGTTAATTTACAAGTTATATGCAAATCTTGAAAATAAACTGTCAAGAATTCCCCACTTGAATAACAGCACTCACATACCTTTTTCTTTTTCTTTTTCTTTTTTTAAAAAGAAAATTATTTCCTTTTCCCCACTTGAATTCATTTTGTAAATATTTTCGAAACTATTTTCTGGATTATCTTTCGATTTTGTTGGTATCACTGGCTTGCTGACCTTTTAAGTTTTAACGGTATCTTCCAAGTCATATTTCCACATTCCAAATTATTAATGGCACCAACTAATTATTGAATCTTAATTGTCATTATTGTCAAAGTCAAGGCCATTATTTCATTTCTTAGACATTATCCTTAACCTATTTTGTATGCGCCTGTCATGAAGGAAAAAACTGGGAGCAACAAAGGCTCCACTATTCTCAAGGAGTGGGACACATATCTGCCGCTCTTCTGGCAGCTGGTTCCGCCCAGCGAAGAGGACACCCCAGAAGCTTGTGCAGATTTTGAGCAAACGGCTGCTGAGAAGGTGACTTTGCAGTCTGCGTAGGGTAATGATACACAATACGGAGACATGTCCTGTAAAGCTGAAAAGTTGCAATGGTAGGGGTTTAACCAAAAGGGATGGATTCTTTATTTGGAGAGTCCACTAATTTATGGGAATTCGGAATGCCAATGAAGCGGCAGGGTGACAAAAAATAAAATTCTTGATGATCAAATAAGACTCTCATTATGTGGGGTTCAATACCCCACTCTATTGGTCGAAAAGGCTTTTGCCTTCCCAGTGTCATGGAAGTTGTATAGTGATACTGTAGAAATTGTAAATTTATAGGGAGTTTCAAAATGTTCCATAGTTTGTGAAAATAATGCATTGTCATGGCTTGCTATTGCCGGTCATTGGTTTCTCTTATGTTCAATTGAAATCGGGATTAGCTTTATATTCCAGATCAAATTTTCTCAATCTTTCTCCAAATCCTCGGTTCGCGAATTAAATTTCTTTTTAATCTTGCACTTGAGTCCAAGCTGGTTTTTGTAAAATTTTACATTAATGCTTAATTCAAATGTTTCACAGGAGTATGAAATCAGTGAAAGAATCACAATGTCAGAGAAGACGGTAAAGTTATTCTGCTATTGATATTTGAAAAATTACGTTTCTATCAACATTCATTGCTTATTTCATTTTATAACTGATTACTCTGATTAGATGAGTTCTTAACCTCTTTCAAAAACTCTCTAGAGTAGAATTCATTTTTAATGATTGTCCATCATTTCCCTCTCCTTTCTCACTTCTTTTTGATGTCTAGATACAGCGTCTATAGCGGGTACCCATAACTGGAATAATGTTTGGCTAGAGATATTATTATTTTAAAATAGTCATATTATAAGATTTATAGAATTTGTTAATAGAAATTTAGTTGAACAAATTCTATCACTCAACACCAGTTTGGAATTTAGGAAAAGTTGAAACAGAGGAAAGAAAAATGTAAAAAAAATGTTTTAGAAAGTGATTTATTTTGAAGGCAATTGTAATATTTTATTCTTCGAAATCTGATCTGAGTTTAAAAGACATCAAGTAATAAGAAGGTACTGGCTAGTAGGCTCTTAAAGTTTTTTTTTGTGGTTGTAAAAGAGATTAAGATTTGTATCCCGTTATCATCGGCGTGGGTGTGGGGAGGTTCTGAGAGCAATTGGTGGACTATCTACTTGTTCTCATAACTGTCGGGAAGTAAATTATAGTAGTGTACTTTTGGTGATTTTTTAAAGCATTTTTTTTCCGACCCTTTGTTTTTCACTCACATTTACCTTAAAAAAGAATGAGGAGCACACATTTGCACATTTTATGTATGCGAATACAATTTTCCGATCCTTTGTTTTTCACTCACTTTTACCTTAAGAAAGAATGAGGAGCACACATATGCACATTTTATGTATGCGAACACAATTTTCCGACTCTTTGTTTTTCACTCACTTTTACCTTAAAAAAAAAAACGAGGATTACACATTTGCACATTTTATGTATGTGAACACAATTTTCGACCTGGGTCACTTTCTGCATTCTTTTTAGACCTTCATCATTTCTCAGGGAAGGAATGGTGATGTTTTTAGTTGGCTTCATAGTTTCACGCCTGGCTTAGATCTTTCCACCGTCTAAGGGAACATTTTGGCCTTAATTTTTGTCATGGTTGGCTCGCATTGAAACCTTGCCGGGCCAAAAGGTAGACCGCGACAATTCCATTGACTCGGTGACCGCAAATTTTGACAACATTAATGATGGGAGTAACAATCTTCTTAGTGCAGCTGTTTTAGGCAGGATTACAGGAAACAACTGCAGCTTATTTTCATTTTTTTTGAATTTTTTTTTTTTATCCCTCCTCCAATAAAACCAATTCTTGATAAATGAGAATTAGTGATTTTTAAAAGTTTGGGATTTCAATGATTTTGTGGGAAGGAATATGAACGGAGACAGAAGATCTACACTCATTTTAGATTGTTTATTCATACATCAATATGTATCTTTCATGAAACTGATAATATGGTAATAGCTTTTTTATTTTTAAATTTTAGAAAAGATTTCATAAAAGAGATTTGAGTTAACTCAATCGAGTTGGAAGATAATTGATGCAAGCTAAGTATGATGCAATTTTAGTGGTGTAACCCACATAAAAATAAAGAATATAAAATTTCCGGATGGAAAATTTTGACAAATAATAGAAAGCTAATGAGATATGACTTGAAAATCAATCAGGTTTACAGAATAAGTAGTAACCAATGATGAAAGATAGGAGTGTTGAATTTTAATATAAAGATGTTAAATGAATCTAGACAAAATAATCCCACCCGAAACAAAGAGTGTTGGTTTAATCGATCAAGCAAACTAAAAATCCTTTGGCAGTAAAAATAATACAGCTCTTTCGAACTACTGATCCTTCTAATTTAACTCTATCTTTCTATCTCTTCTTACTTCTTACAGTAGTTACGATTTTTTCTATCTTATATTTTAATTTTCTATTCATTTTTCAAAAATTCAATCCATGAACAACTTGAAATGAATAATTTTAAGTTGATTTTTTGAGGATCGACTCTTGAGAAATTATTAAAAAAAAGGGGGGGAATAGGGAGAATGAGGAAGGATATGTACAAATCCTATATTGCTATTGGTGATGTGATACAAACCTTAGGTAAGTGTAGGTGAGTAGAATCATCATAAGATGCCAAAGGTTGAAAAAGCAAATTGCAATATATATCTATCTATCTAACATTTTGACCGAAACAGACAAAAGGCAAAGTGAATTTTAAAAATATAAAAACATTTGTGAAAACAACAAAAAAGTCGCACTGTCGTCGTTTCAAAATATATATATATATATATATTTATATATGGGTTTAAGGAGGGTGGGGGTGATGAAAAGGAAAACCACTTAAAAGCAGGAATGATACAGATGTATCTGTCTGCCCACAGGAAAAACCTCTCCTGGAAAAACAAGACATCTTCTCCACGTGTCTCCATTCTCATGTCGGGTTAGAAATATATCAACCAACCTCCCTCCCTTTGTCTTTCCTCGTGTTCTCCGTCTCTCCTCCCTTCCATCTTAACTTTGACGCTACCCATATTTTTCCACAAAATATATATATATATTCCATAAGCTCTTGGATTCCTTTCAGTTCATCGTTCATCTCAAGATTTCAATTTAAGAATTTATATTTTTTGCCGACTTTAATTAAAATCAGGTACCTTACTAGAACATTTATGTATATATTCGTTATTAGATCACTGTGACTAATAAGCAAATGTTGAAAAACCGATCGTGATTAGATAATCTTGTTATGAATTTTATATCTGCCAAAAATCATAATAATTCGGTGTCAGCGTCTTATGCAAATTGAAAAAAATTGTCGAAAACTGTCAGATGGAAAATAATTTTATGTCACACAGAACTTGAATTAAAAAAAAATCACAGTGATTAATTCAATGTCCGCCTCTTATACACAAAACTTTCAAACTTGAATGATAGAATAATTCAGTAGGCCACACAACTTGAATTGAGTTTGAATTCTAATTTTTTGTCATTTCAAATGAGAAAATTAAATTATAATTTTATTATTTTCTACTTTTGAGTTCCTCACACGGGATGATCAGATAGAAAATAATCTATATAGTTCTATCAATTTTGAAAGGCCATCTCTCTCTCTCTCTCTCTCTCTCTCTCTCTCTCTCTCTCTCTCTCTATATATATATATATATATATATATATATATATATATATATATATACACGGAGTATATATATTCTTGTTCGTCGATCTTTGCAATTTGCAGTTTGGCATGGCGTAGAACCAACTATTTATTGTGTTCAAACTTCAAGTCACAGACCCATTGCAGCATAGGCTGCATACCACGACCGAATGTCAACATTCTCAAGTTAATTAAATTACTAAACTTGTTCCGATATCAAACGTTGACAGCCATAATAACATCGATCACTCTCTTCTTTTTCCTTGTATATTAGGAAAATGCTACATCTCTTAAAAATGTTATCCCAAAAGTGTATCCTAGCCAAATGATATGGCCGTTGATCTAACTCTTCTCTATTTTACTTATTAACATCTTTCATCTTCTATCATATATCTTCTTCTTTCTTACCAATGTTTTTGGGTGTTTAATCTCTTTCCATGAAATAATAAACTAAAATAAGAACTAATATTAGTGCAAAAACCTTTGCAATATGCCAATATATATCTACAATATATCAACAACCAGCTGGCATGGAGCTAGACCAAAAGGCTTGGAATAATTGGTCTCGAATTTGAGACCCCATATTAATATTTTGTAAATATGATTACTGTAATTGATATTCCGATGTTGTATTCCAGTATATATCAACATAAACGTTCTCTCTAGCTTTTAATCGATCTCTTTTCATATAAAGTAAGAAAAGCAAAAGCCTTACCAATATCAACATGTTATTGCAAACAACATGAAACCTCCTCATAGTGTAATTACAAATATATGCATATTTTCAGATTCTGTGCTTGTAGCAATGGATCCCCAGGAGAGAAGAGAGAGCTAGCTTAGAGAGAGAGAGACAGAGAGAGAGAGGGGGGGGGGGGGTTTAGCAAAGATAAGATTCGATTCAACTCAACTCTGATCAAATGGGTTTCCCATTCAGCATCAAAATCTCCCTTGCAAGACTCGATCCTATGAGAGAGAAAGAGAGAGAAGGTGTACATACAGAGGTTGGAGCAACGTAGCCGGAGTGACAAAAAAATTAAGAGAATATACTCTCAAGAATCAGACAGAATGAGTTACAACGATATTGGGGACTTCAGCAGGAGAGAAAGCCAATAACATGAGAACACCCATAATCACAACTGGAATGAAGAGCAGTAACAGCGGCGGTGGTGGCAGGGGTGGCAACACCAGCGGCAAAAGCAGCAGTGATAAGGTCAAGGCCACCATAACCATGATCGATCTTATGCTGAAATACCGGATCATCAAACTCTGTAACAACCACTGCTAGCTTCTTTCTTGATCAAATACTCGCCGTTGATCAAACTCGTGCTTCATCATCCTCATCCATCTCTCTAGCATCGAAAAAACCTTCCTACCTACAAATTGTTAAAGATCTCGAATCGGCTACAGTCGGCGGAGAGAAAACGTGTTGTGGGTCAGCAGGGTCTTTGCCAGAGGAGGGAGAGAGGAGAGAGGTATACAAGCTAGGTAGGTGAAGGGGATTTAATTGATAGAAACTTGGGGAATGACAATGGATCGACGAGTGGTATTAACTATCAAGGGACGTAAATGCTATTGCTGGTTATCGTCAAACTCATTATGGAGTCCTCATTCAACCAACTAAAACGTACAACTACGTATTACTGTATGTATGCATCACTAGGTGCCAGATCCTCTACGATGCCATAGAAGTTTGGTGTGAACGACGCATTGCCTCTATAAAAAAGTACTTTATTTTGGGCATTTTACCCAAATATTGCTAAGATTTCCAAAATTTCCAAAATAAATCATACTTTTCAAGAATTACTAAACTAATTTTTTTTATTACAAAAATACCTTTTTGAAGTACAATTCCCAATTTTGTTAATAATCACCCATTAATTCTAAAAAAAATGCATGCAATTGCGTCCTGATTTGCTGGTGTACACGCCTTTGCTCACCACCTAGTGAGCAATTGTAGGATGGTTGACACACATAACTAACATGATCTAAGGGTTGTAGAAAAAAACGCTTGATGGGCTGTCGTTTTGGGGATAAAGGAAACTTCACTGGCGTTAACTCCAATTTTCTCTCTCTCCTCAAGATCCAAATTTCTCTTTTTCTCCAAATGTTCTTTCTCTCTTCTCAAGATCCAAACTTTACCGGTGCTAACTCTGATGAAGGAGGCTAAGATCAGAGGCTAAGATCGGAGGCTAACTCTGATGAAAGATGCTAAGATCAAAGGTTAAATCCTTCAAGGAAATGTTTATTTCTTTGCAGTTTCTTGGGGTTCCTTAGCAACCAAACATATTTTGAGTTTTATTTTCTTGCGGTTTCTTAGCAACCAAACGGATTTGGAGAGAAAATGTTTTATTTTCTTGCGATTTCTTGGCAACAAAACATATTTGGAGAGAAAATGTTTATTTTGTAGCGGTTTCTTAAGGTTTCTTAGCAACCAAACAGCAAAAATATCTTTTTGAAACCCAAAATTTTGAGTTAGTCTTGTTGGGGTTTGGTTTATATGGAGTTGAATGCTAATCTGATTTTATCTCATCGTCATCTCTAAAATAGTAGAGATGATAGTCGACTAAAATTTTGGATCCCAAATTTTGGATTTTCTCCCTTATCAGCAACTTGGTTGCATCTCATCATCATCTTTAAGATAATCGACTGAAGTTTTGGGTTTTCTCTCTTATTTGCAACGTTAATGCGGTTAACGTTAGTGGTGTTTGGCCAAAACAATCTTGCAAGGCTGTGTTTTGCACCCGAGCCCTTGGATCCGCCCATCCGCCTCCATGTCGCTCATCCAAGGGCTGCTCACCACCTAGTAAGCAATTTCCTGCTCACCAGCCATGCAATCCTCAATATTATGTAACTTTCACTCTTTCTTTTAATGCTAATGGAACAACTTAAGGGATGATTTGATGTAAATAAAGTGACATGTACGAATGATATGAGAAATATGCACGGTAATCGGGCCGTGCATATTAAAACCTAAATTAACTTCAGACCTTATCAAATCTTTATCATCTCATTTGGCCCTCCAAGGTAATTAATCGGGTCTGGTTGATTTTTCTTTACAATACAACTCACTTAAGAATTTCTTGATGAAATATCGCGTATTTAAAAGGGAATGAAAACTTTAGGACTTTGGGCAACGTTTTACATTCTGTTTTTTTTCCTTCCCATTTTCTCATGCTTGAATTCTATTTCCAGTCTGTAGTTAGGAAGTCATTTTCATTTACGACTTTTTGGGAGGAAATTAAAGGCCACACCATTCCCCCATTATTAATTAGTCCGTGCAGCCAAAGGACAGCTGAATTGCCAGGAGATCCATGCACCTCGAACAAATTAACTATTGCCTCTTTTTCGAGTAGTTATTGCACCCACCCACACAATATAAAAGCTGAAAGCAACAACCAATATACATCACTAGAACATGCCAAACAGTCCCTTACTTTCCTTTTGGACATTTTCAATGTTAAATTGCTTGGAAGCCTCCCAATTTTGGTATATATGGAACACCTTTTCATTGTAGTTGGCCAGCTTTCTGCCACAGAATTATTACTCTCCAATAGATTATGAATTTCATGTGCACCACAAAAGCTTAAAGTTGTCCCCATATTTGAAGGATAATGATAACGCTGTCCTTAAAATTGAGATTAAAATGGGATGTTCAAAGTATTTTGACTTTGAATAAAAGAAAAGTTTGCTTAATTTAAAAGTGAAGAAAGAGTGAGGCATATTATTTCTGGCTTAAATATTGACACCGGCCATAAAATCTTAATACGATCTGTTTAGCTTGATTTGTTGAGGATTGTTTCCTAATATTTGTCAAAATCCGAATCCCATTAATGTGTTAGATTCGGATATCGGTCAATTTAATCCAAATATTAAACCATATAGTATGTACGTGATAATTAATTTATTATTCCTAAATGGTTAGTTTAATAATCGAATTCGATCTAATTATGACTTCCATCTAATTATATTATCTCAAGTACTACAAACCAACCATAATTAAGCTTTTAGTAATTTAATCATCAAGATAATACAATTGAAGTCTTAATAGAGGACGCGTTGTTCTCTTACCTAATAATTATAGGTTACAATTAAGTACCTCTGAAAACAATCGAGGATATCTTTTTTATTTTTTTATTTTTTTATTTTTTTTTAGGCTACCAAAGTCCAATTCCGACCATAACATCTGAGTTGACGGATTCCGACCATAACGTCTGAGTTGACGGTCATCCAAGGGAGCACTTGGACTTCTTCTTTGGGTTACAAACAAGCGAGTTCGATCAAGTATATCTGATGACAAATAAAAGAAAAAAAGAAAAAAGAAAAAAAGAAAAGACTGTTTCCTCCAATATGAAGAACTCTCATACACAATTTGTATTAAAAATAATTGAGGGGTGGTTTTATTTTCTTGTTTTAGTTGAAGTACTGAAAAAATATTACAAAAAAAAGAAGTTTTTTTTTTTTTTTTAATAAGTAAAAAAATAAAAAGAAAAAAAAGATACACTACTACAAAAACAGGAAAAGAGGACATAGAAACAAGAACAATTTTGCCTACTGTCCTCATACATGACAAAAGAGGACATCCTCACGATAAATTAAACATATTAGAAATAACTTCATGTACCAATTAAAGTTTTAATTTTTCTCTCGCTTGATTATCGACCAATATTAATTGTTGCTTTTTAAAGGAAGGAAGGGTTCGTATCAAAGAAGACATCCTCACGATAACCTTACTTTATATCCTTAAAAACTTTTTAAGATTCTAATTTTTTTTCCTCTTTCCTGACATTTTCCCATCTACCAAACAGAGAGTGGGCTCAGAAGAATGCACTCGCGCTCTCGAGTGTTCTAATTAAACGCAACAAGTCAGATATTTCGACTGAAGACCTGTGATGGCAACACAAATTAAGATGATGTATGACTTTTTTTTTTCTTTTGTACAAGATACATTGCATCTCTCTCTCTCTGTCTCTCTCTCATGTAATTAACAATTACTCAATCCAATAAAGACGGGTGATGGGGAAGGTAGAGGGAATGATTCTGCCCAAATCCTGTCACTGTCACCCCAACTTGGTTTTGAAAATAACTTCTAGTAATCAAACCATAATCACTTTTTATTAATTTTTGTCTTTTGTTTCTTATTTAATTTTTAACTTTCTGGTTTTGGGTTAGTTTAAGACAATTAATAAACAAATCAAGCCTCATCCAAAAGATTGTGGTAAGTCACTTCTAGGTTCAACCAATTAACAAGCTCTAATCATCATAATTAGCCTACGGATTTAATCATAGTGCTTAATTAGGGTGACACCAAAACCAACTAGTACTAAACCAAGACTGAGCTCAACTTGTTGATGTTACCATGGTCCATGGATCCTTAACCCTCTAATCATCCCAAGTTAAACTAGCTTGTTCATCTTCCAATTCAATCCTAATGGTTAATTTTCAATTCCATGCTATGCTTTTAGAAAGTGACTTCCAAACGATTCTATGCAAGAGTGAAGTTTGATTGGTTCTCGATACTGTGTTGATGGATTTTATCTTATCTAAGAGGAAGATATTCTTAGGATGACCAGTTTGTATTAGCTTTTCCTAAAATTATTTTTAGGGTTCAAAATTCCAATTCATTCCATAGATAGGATGATAATCTTTTCTACACAATCTGGAAGTGATAGGATGGTTGACAAAATAAAATTTAAATACTAGAATTGATTACAGTAATAATTAGAGTAATTGTAGCCGTAGTTAGAGAGCCCAACTTTAGTTACAGTCTCTTCTAATATAATTTTTTTTTTTTTTGATATGTTAAGTTATTATTTGAATGAGTTCGGATATGCTAGTGATCTAGACTTCGATCACCATATAGTGATCCGCCGTTGAGATGGCGCCACACAAGGTCTTGAGGTAATCTAAAGATCTTTAATTATTTGTCTTGATTTGGGTACTAAAAGACAATTTTTTTGGCAATAATCCTATGTTTCTCACCCATTTTTTGAGCAATAATCATAGTGATCCAATTTTTTGAAAAAATGTCACCGTAAAAAACAGTGACTATTCTGTTGTTCAAAATATCATCATTTTTTCACGGTTATTTTTTTATTTTTATTTTTAGAAACTAACTACAGAATCACTATGATTTTTGGCAAGCCTGACATACATAAGAAGTGTCTCTAATCCAACGTCAATTTTTTAAAATTTGTTTTGCAATTGCCCATATAAAGGTCTATTAGCATTTCGGTATTTTTCTTCTTTCTAAAATTGGCTCAGCTCTTTTGGTTTTCTATTGATTTTTACTTTTTAGTGTAATGTCAGTGTATGTTTGGTCTCACTAGAACGATCACTACATGGTGATCTAACTCTAAATCACTAGCAAATCCGGACACGATTTGAATAAGACTAAAAAAAATGCCAAATGATGGTTTTCCAAAAGTAACAGACCCTACAAGCAAAGATTGTTTGGGCAAAAATATCAATGCAAGTCGGGCACCCAGTCTTATAGAACAAAAATCTTTCAACCGATCTTAAAATTCTGATTAATTAATTATTTGATGAATGGAGTTCGTGGATGAGTTCATTTATTTAAGATTAGTTTGGATCCAAATTTAAGCTGGAGTTAGCTTAGGATACTCTGAAATTACGCACAAAAAAAAAAACAAAGAAAAGTAAAACTAATGATGTAAATCATTAAAATATTATAAGTTCTTTTAATCTTTAATGTATTTCTACGTTTTGATGTAATAGAGGGCAAAAATCATGACAGTTTGGCATGCAGATGAGTTAGATTCCTCCCTTGGGTGATGCTTATGTGTGAGTATGAGTATGTAAGTTCGTGTGTATGTTTTATTTGTATGTTCTTTCCGTTTATAAAAAAAAAAATGGTCCAAACCAAACCCGCCCCCCTCCTCTTCCACAGAATATGTTCACTTGCAAGAATTGAGATGAAAAATGGTGGCTTTAACATATATATTTTCCATTTTCGGATCAAACTATTATAATTACATGCATGCATAATTTTTAATCCAAAATTCAAGATATAATAATTTGTGTTAAAAATAGAAAATTTATCAAACATTTAGTATGCATAAACCACCGCAAATCTGTTACATAAGTTTCTTCCTTTCATCAAGATATAATAATTTGTAAACAAACCCATGATTACAAACAAACACAAAAAGAAGAAGGTGGAGGGAAAAAAAAAAACAGTGCAAACCTAAAACCTGGGACAAACACATGCAACAGGTAATTACAATACCTTACCTTCTAAGATGGCCGAAAGAAGGTGGGGATGGATGAGATGGATTGAGAGCAGTAGGCATTAATTGTTGAAAATCAGCACAAAATTTAGAACGTAAAGTAATTTGCAAACCCAATTATTGGAACAACTCGATCGAACATAAAATACAATCCGAAGGAAGGTAAGTTCTTGATTTGGAGGTGGGGTTAATGGGTACGATTTTATGGAGAGAAGAGGTTGATCGATCTTACAATGAAGAGACGTACATAGGCTTATGGCAATGAAGAACAAGAATTATTGCAATTAATGAGGAGTTGTAGCTTATACGATATTTGAAAAGATGAAATAACATTAATTAGAAGATGAAGAACAAGGGTTTAAGCTACTAATGGGGTATTTTCATGAATCAAATGTTTCTTTTCTCCATATTCAGCCTTTAATAAGTAGTATAGATATAAAATATTTGCCTAACCACTTACCATACTATCTTCAATTCATAAATTAATTTGCCGAACCTTACTTCAATGATTTTGGCTAGCTTTAAACCAACTAATTAGGGTTGGGAGGCAAAGTTTATATTGAGGTTCAATTCACATGCATTGTGTTATCCCATTGTGTTAAACCAACTAAACCTCCTCCTTAATTTTCAAGAAAAGTATGTGGGTGAGGTATATATACAAAGTCCAGGCCGGTGGCATGTGGGACAGAATGGGAACTGGGGACAAGTACGAGTCCATAAGATAGGAGAGAGAAATTGATATTTTAACCTCAAAGAATAGGATGCTTATTTCATATATATATATATATATATATATACGAGCTTGAAACTCATTTTATATATATCATATGTAATGTCTAGAGGCTGCTGGGTAGTTTTGTTGAAAATGGGTGGTGGGTTGGCGTCTCGAGCAGACAAAAAATGCAAGTGGTATCATGTAGAGGGTTTTTGTAATCCATTCTATATATATATATATATATATATTATGTGTGTTTTAAATTTCAAAACCCCATTTCCATTGTTTTGTAAATTTTCTTCCTTTTTCTCTCTTCCCTTGATTGTTCTCTTTAATTCATAAAGTACTATCTTTACACTATGTAGGAGATCGAGAGAGTTTCCTTACAAATACTTATTACTGGGTTACGTACTAAAATGTATTAAATGAGGTAAAAGTACTTATAAAAATGTGAATGTGCAAGGAAAATGATGTAATATAAGCGTAAAAAATGTGAAAATCCGTAAAAAAATAAAAAATAAATAAAAATAAATAAAATGAAACAAATATATTTTCATATGTACTTTCATATTTTTCTAAACACATTTTATTTCATTAAATCCACCTTTTAATATAAATGGGCACAGGTTAATAAAATCCTTATATAGCTAGTCTTATTACCTTTCATTAATGAGGTTGTATTAATTAGGGTATAAGAAAGTCGTGTGTAACAGTATTACAAGACTTTAATTTGTCAAGGCTCGTGTACCCTTTTTCTTGTAGAGAAACAAGACCAAGGCAATTAGGATTAAAAAAAAAATAAAAGAACTCTCCAATGATACTAATGCAAAATTTCATTAAAATTCTCTGCATGAGTTTTGTGTTCAAAATAACTTTTTCTTTTTTTAAATAAAATAAAATAAAATAAAATGGAGGAAGTTATAACAAGAGGGGGAAGCAGTCCTATTATAATATAATTATGTGTATATGAGAAAATAAATAAATAAATTCATGTTTTATCCGAAGAGACAAGTTCAACAAAATTTTTCTCTATTGCCACCCATACAAAAGATTTCAAATCTAGTAAAAGTCAATATTTTTATATGAATAACTAATCCTAAAAAATTGACCATAACAAGCTAGATTGATCAATGGTGCCTGTCGGTCTCCTTATTAACATACATCTCCCATCTCCTTTTGCTTTTGTATTTTTTATTTATTTATTTATTTTTCAATTATAAATGTTCTTTATGCTCTAACTTTATTAATATCTGTTCATGCATCGAATAATAAATAGGAATACGAAGAGCAAAAAACTTAGCAATATCAGCATGTTAATTAACATGTTCTCAAGCTAACTTTAAACCTATATAAGAAGAAGAAGAAGAAGAAAACAAAAACCTTATAAACATCAACATTTTATTGCAAACTGCATGAAATATCTTCCTCGTATTGTCATTAAAATAAAAAACATATATAACGTACTTCACATATATACAAACACATAAATTATTCAATCAAGATATATATGCTTACATAACTTCACATCGGTTACTTACATAAGTTTATATAAGCATGAAACTAATATATAATTGTGGAATATATTTTTCCAAAACTAACTGTTGGATTAGATGCCATACATATGTATGTCATGCATGCCAAAAATCATAATGATGTGACCATCGGTTTCTCAGAAATGCCACTGAAAAAAAGTGTGATAGTTTTGAGCGGTCATAATTTTTTCTATTTATATTTTGAGATATTTACATTAGAATACCCTGATTTTTGACATGCATGAAATCCATAAAAAGAATTTCTAATCCAATATCAATTTTTCAAAATATGTATTCCACAGTTATCTATTAGCTACATGCTTTTATATATATATATATATATAAAAGCATATGCTGACTACATTAGAACTGTATACAAGCATACAGTACTAGAAATGGAACAACAGGAGAGAAGAGAGAGAAAGTTTAGAGGGAAGGAGCTGCCTTGATGCTATGAGAGAGAGAGAGAGAGAGAGAGGTTTTACATACAGAGGTTGAAGCAACGTACGTATACAAAGTGACAAAAAGAGAGTTTTGAGTCCTCAAAATTCGACTGAAGAAACAGCGAAATTGGGAACTTGAGAAGAGAGAGCCAAGTACATGAGAACGGCCATGATCAAAACTGGAATAAAGAGAAGCACTAACGGCGGTGGAGGCAATGGTGGCAACACCAGCGGCAGTACCAGCAGTGATAAGGTCAACACCACCATAATCACGATCGATCTTACACTGAACATCAAAATCTGTAACAGCCGTTTGTTCTTTGTTGATTGAATAGTCGCCGTTGATCAAACTCTTGCTTCATCATCCTCATCCATTTCCGCATCATCAGAAAAAGTTCTTACCAACTGTGTCAGATCTCGCCGTTGGTCGAAGAGTCGCCTACGGTGCGTAACTGGAGAAAACAAGGGTTGTGTCTTTTTTTAGCAGAAACAAAGGTGGTGGTAGTTAAGAAATAAGGAAGGTTTTGTGAAAGGGTTGATAGGAAGGGATCATATATATATATATATATATATCGAGAGAGAGAGAGAGAGAGAGAATCGGGGGGTTGCAGTAGGTACGTGAAGAGGATTTGAGAGAGACTTGGGAATTAAAATGGAAGGAGAAGTATCACAGCACAGGACGTAAATGCTGTTACGGGTCCTCGTCAAACCCATTATTTAGTCCTGATTCAGGCAACCTAAACGGAAACATTCCACTATGCATATATCATTAGTAATGCTATATGTCTAAAAAAAACAGTAAATTTAGTATGATAGCCTGCTACTGTAAAGAGCAATCACATTCCATTTTCAACCTCTAAAAGTAATAGTGGGGTCTAACATATATAATAGTGGGATCCACATATGTAGAAATGATCATTTAAGGATAGGTCTTTAAACACTACTACAATAATAGTCAAAGAAGACAGTATAAAGAAGACAGTTTTCAAAACTGTCTTTGAAACATTAAAAAGAAGACAGCTTTTATTAACTGTCTTCATTATAAACTATGTAAGGACGGTTATTTGTAAACTGTCTTTGATGGGTTGAATATAAAGACAGTTAATTTTTGAAAGAGATGATCTGTTTGGGACAAAACTGAAACGACACCGTTTAAGTCAAGGGATATATAACATTTCATGACCTAGTATTTTAGATCAGACCCTTTCCATCTCGCGCCCAACTGGTATTGGGTTTCCCTCCAAAGCCTCTAGCTCGAAACCCTGGTCGCACGGAACCATCAATCTGCACCGCCGTTTGGCTCAAGCGACACTCATACGGCGGGTGTGTGGCCTCGAGCCGCTGCTCACCATCTCCACTGCCAGTCAGCCGCGCGTCGACCACCAGTCCTCCAGCTGCTGCTCGCCATCGCCACCGCTGAAGATCTCGCCGTCAAGCATTGCAGATCTCACACGACCATTAGATCTCAATCAACCATCACAAGGTATTTGGTATGATCCGTCCCTCTTTCTCCTCCGTCTAGCTTGGTCTGATTCGTCTCATTTTCGCTCTCTCCCGCGCCCATCCGTTCGATCGAAACTCTAACCCTAGCTGCGAACATCATTTCTCCCCTCTCTCTTTCTACCTTAGGATCCGGCTCTCTCTCATCAAGTATTGGGGTTTTAAGATTTATGAACATGGAGCTTGAAGCCCTGGCTTAAATGGAACAGGTACGACCTCTCTCTCTCTCTCATCCCCCTCATATATATATATATATATATATATATATGCGTCCCTGAGCTGCAATTCTCATTTTATCTTTTGTTCTTGTGTTTCAGTTATGTAACGCAGAACCCTAATTGTGAATGGGATAAAATTCCATCGTTGCCCTCAGCTGCTTATTCTCTGCTTCGTTCCAAGTTCAAACCCTCCACTTCCACTCTTCACTCAATCATCGATTCAAGCGACCAGGTTACTACCAAGCTCCTCATTCAGTTGCAGGTACTATACTCTGTCTCTCTCTCTCTCTCTAAATTTTTGTTTTCATCTGGAAAGAACCCAAGGTTCTCATCGTTATGGTGATCACTTCTTAGTTTAAATTAGGGGTTTTAAATAATTTGATAAGCTGGACTCTTCAATATGCCTGATTTATGGTTTTCTTTCTTCATGGAATGTTATTAATGTTTAATGATTGTGATAATCGCGTGGCTTTACTATTAATGTGATTGCCATCTCTGTCTTATTAAGTTCTCCATTTTATCAAGCTGTGAACCATGCTTAAAAATCAATTTTCGGTTGTTATTCTTTTTTGCAAGTGTGGTCAGAACATTGTTTTTAAATTACCAAATAAATCTATACTTATATCAGTTGTTGGATTTTACTTCCCGACTTGAACAGCCCTTATGGACCTTTTTAATTATTAGGTCAGGCTTCCTCGAATTTTTTATGAAGTGGATCCGTGGAAAGAAAATAATGGAAAGAAAATAAATTATCAATGATGTGGTCCCTGCCAATGGAGCAGGGCATCCTTGAATTTCAACCTTGCAGCTGAAATCCTTTGCCTTAAATTATCAATTCAATATTGTATTTCTGACATTTTATTCCTTTTTGTTGTTGGATGGAGATGAATCCTCTTGTTTTTTCTTTTGTAGTACTGTTGGCCCTAAAAAACTCCTTTCTGTTTTGAATAATTGTCGACCTTGAATTGACGACAATAAACCTTGGTTTGCACAATGTTACCCAGTGCTTGAGTTATTGTGTTAAGCAGAACTTAGTCTTGAAATGTTGTGTGCCTGGGGTAGTCTCATTTAGGTTGTTCATCTGGAATATGGTAAATGTGAGATTGATGTCTTTCTAAACCAGAACAGTTTAATTGTACATTATCTTCAAAATGTGTGAATTCTATTTTAATTGTTGGAAACATGTTAGGTTGCAATTAACTAGGTAAGGGCATGGAACTATGTTTTTCTTATTTACATTGGTCTCATGTTGTGATATGCGCTTTACCCCCCCTCTTCTCTTTCTAAAGCTTTAAATTTTTTCAATTCAATATTTTTATGCTTTTCCTTGTCAGAACAACATAAAGGAATAGATAAGAAGACATTTTTTTTAGTTTGCCATAACTTTGGTAACCGAAGGGAAGTGTACTGCATTTTGTGCGGTTCAGATGGTTGATCACTTAACCTCTCAAACTCTAGGTTTAGACATTCCTCCTTTCTGTCCTGTCTAGGAATTGCACCGATGAAAGTTAACATGCTGATCATAATGGATTACACTATTGTCCAAATTTAAATTTAGGTTCTGTAATGCTTTTTGGTCATTATCAAAACTAAAAGGGATAGATTCAAATTTCAAAAGTTCTTGATTTTTTTTCCTCAAAATATTGATTTTTTTTTCTTTGTAAGTTGAGGTTTTTTTGACAGGATGAAGAAGAAGTGGCAATTGTAAGATTCCTTCCCCCTCCAAACCCCCCGAACGCGTTCTTTTTTTCCCTAAACCTTCTCAACAATCAAACATAGTATTGGTTCTATTATCACATTTAGAGGACTAAGGTTTAGACCCAAACAACTTGTTGTTAAGAATAAGATCAAACCGTAACAGTGGCCCCTATGTGCTTCCACCAATATTGTGTGTGGCAATTTCTCTTGTGAGGTGACACAGGACTTCTACTTACTTGGAATTAATCTACTGAACTTTGCAGAAAAAAGAATTTGAAAATTTTGTAGCTTTTGGGTAAACTCCACGTTTAATGTCTTATAATAATTTTGGAAACTACTTGCTGAGATTTTTAGCCTTTGAGAGACAATACTAGATTGTACCACAAAGAGATTCTAAATATCTGCATGCTTTTTTTTCTTAAAATGTTATTCCAATTTTATTTAATCTATCACAGATAGACCTGGGAGACGCCTAGTGCTTGCTGTTGGTGCAATTTCCTCTTGGGTTTCACTGGTAAACCAGACTTCCACATCATGTAAGCATTGTACTTCCATATATGCAGGGAAGGTTACCTTTTTTCCCTTCATCTAAAGAATTAGGATTTCTCCCCAATATACAGAGAAGGTCAACTTTTTTGTTTCAATCTCTTTCCAAAAGAGTTAGGATTTCTCTGTCCTGTCCTTGTTATATTGTGCTTTGGTAGCATTGAAAGCACGCCTGCTGATTGTGCAGTGCGTTGGTTCCTTCATTAATGATGGCTGATGTCCTAAGAGTGCACCCTTGATATGGCTCAGTTGCTGCAGAAGCTAAAAAGGGATTTCTGGCCGTCTCGGACAAGAAGGATGGATACTCATTTCTCTATCCCTTTGGGTGGCAGGTGTGTATTGCATTATTTCTCTTGTAATTTTTAAAATTCCAAAGTTGCTGAAAATTGAAATGGAAACTAAATGATTTTCAAAACTTTGTTGATTTTATTAACCTTGTTGGCATTATGAGATACGGAAAAAGATAAAAGAAAAAGGAACATCTACAATAAATAGGTTCTCTCAATCATTGGAATAGCTTTGAATCGAAGTATGCACCTCTGATTTTCTCTAACATTTACAATTTAGTAAAGTTTTTATTGAAGATAGCATGAGAATATGATGCAATATCCATACATATCGCTTCGTACTTTATGTTTTGTTGTAATCATTAAAATTTAATAAAGGGTATTTTGTAGATCTTTGCTAACTGACAGCCAGCAAAGATGATACGCGTTCTATAAGAAATTATTTGTACAGTCTTTGGTGTAGGAGCGATCATTCTGGTCAAGGATTCAAACTTCATCTCCATGGGAGTTGTTTTCCTTGCTAGAATTGAAGTTTTAGAAGAAAGAATTAATGTTAGATTTTTTTATATCAGAGCTTGAATAAAAAAATTACATTATCTAGGTTCCACAATGCTTTATAACAGTACAAGCATGTATTCCTTGATTATATATATATGCTTTAGTGAACACAGTTGTGGTAAAGCCAATTTCTAGTTTGTTTTGTAGCTGCTTTTTTCTTTTTCTTTTTTAACTGTAAATATTTTTTTCATTAATTGTTTCATGGGCAATGCTTAATGATGGAGCTCTACATGTTTAGTCATCTGACCAACTTTCATCACTTGATAAAATTTGCCGCGTTTTGACATATTGCAGAGTGCTGCTCGCTTATTTGGATCATTTATATCGTCCAAGGACTTAATCAGTGTGTCTGGGGTAAGTTATATGATAAATTTAAAAGAATAATCCTTATATGTGAAATTTATCCAGAAAACGGGCTTTGCCCCTTCATGTACCCCCCCCCCAAAAAAAAAAATACCCAACCCAAAAATAGAAAGAAGAAAAAAAATGCTCTACAAAACTATCTTCCTTACCGCCATTATTTTTGAAGCATGGAACTACAGCCCAAAGATTGTAGATGATTGTATGAACATTTAAAGAAATGCATTTTAAATGAAGTTTATTTAGCCACTAACCAAAGAGATCAGTGCCATTTTTTTTTCCCCACAATTTGTATTAACTTTTTATGCAAGGGTATGATATATATTTTACACATCTTCTCACAGCCATCCGTGTGCAGATGAAAAGAATTCTCTGCTGAAGGATATGTGCAAACGACTGATACAAGTCATAGTATTTGCGCTTTTCCTTTGTCTTGTTTTGCTGTAACTCAAACAGCAACACAAATTGATCCACTATTCTTTTAGCAACCATTTTTCGTTTTATTTTATGCTCTCCATCATCTGCTGATCCTTGCTAGAATTGTTGTTGAAGATTTCTGAGGTCCCTGATTACCATCACTTATAAAAGAAAATTATCTTTTGTCTTTTCTCCTCAAGAAGTTGAAGATTGTCTGTCTCATCCAGGCAGTAGTTTTTGACTGAGGGTTACTTTTTAGTGTGTGATTAAACCATGACATGATTGTAAACATTAGGCTTGCTGTAGCTGTTTCTGACTAATGGGTGATCATAAAAATGTGAATTCTGAGTCATTCTTAGGTTTTAATTATAACCTTTTGTTCCTTTTTTTTTCCAGTATCTATATATTTTGTTTCTATCTTTCTGCCACATTTTGGTATTGCTGCAGGGCTTTGTTTTGAAGGAACTAACCATGCTTCTGATTTTTAATTTTCTCAGCACCTTCGAAGGAAATGTTCTAGCCAATGCAATTGCTGTTGCCTCACTATATGTGATCAGAGAAGAGGGACTTGCTACAAGGTATCACATTTCTTGCCTTCTAATATACTATTGAGATTACTTCACAGTTTGAGCCAGCTATGTCGAGTTAACTTCACAGTTTGAACTTTAGTTTATAGTGGAACACTTTGCATACTTGAGAAATCCCGATTGCCTTTTCATTTCCTTATGGTATTAAAGCTCTAGCATACTATGTTCATAACAAGAGTCTTAAACTAGGAATATTGTACTCAAATGCAGGGTTACATTATCTGACACACACGCGTGCACACACTCACAGAGTCAACTTTCCATAAATCAATTCTCTTTCTTTAAGTTCGTTTAGTTAAGTTGCTAGCTATAATTTCTTTTGCATATATAGTTTATTGTTGTCACATTCTTCTTGTTTAAGCTTTTTGCCGTAATAGGCATCTAATGTTTTCTAAGACTATTTTTCTTTTACTAGAATATTGCTGTACGAGGGATATTTCTTGTTTTTGAGCCTTATGTGCCTAAAGATCTAGTTGGAATGTAAAAGCACCTGTGGGCTTGCATGTAAGTTTTAAGTGTGTTAGAAATTTAACTTAGAAGTCTACTTCTCTTGGTAATTGTTCGTTGCTGATGATATGGGAGGCGTGGGAGGCGCCATGTGATTGAAATATTGTTTGGATATAATTATAGAAGTGTTGTATACTCTTAATTTGACAGGTAAAAATTTGGGAATATTGCAAAAATAGACGAAACTCTGTCGGATTTTCGTCTCGAAAAACAAGTTTATTTTTTTTCTTACTTTCCTAAGGATGAAGTGCTACTATTTTAATTTAGAATTCCATTAATGTCATTGTTTTCTTACTTTGAATAATTGAACTGAAATTTGCATTTCTTTATTTATATATAGGTTCTAAGTTGCATCAAAACGCAAAGTTGGTTGCGCAAAGACTTTTGGAAGGGGAATGAAATCTAGATAGCTTGCTTAATGTATATTCATTGTGACTTCAATTGAATGGATGAAGTCTGTAATTGAAATCGCTTGTTTGCTATTTATATGCATGTAATTTGGAAGGAGTGTTTCCAAATTAAATTTAACACAATAGCTTTTGTATGATTTTTGTTATATATGGGGTACATGTTTGGTTTTAATTAAGTGAATGAAAATATTTTTATTATGTTTGCTAGCGCTTCCTTTATGTACGTACTCAATTTATATGTATATAGGAGTTTTGATACATATTACCAATAAGAAATGTGTACAGGTTTACAGGAACACTTACAGGTTGCCTAAATTAACAGGTTAACATATCAATTAAAATGAAAAAAAAAAAAAAAAAAAAAAAAAAAAAAAA
>JAESVK010001096.1:752766-769293 GCA_017140935.1 Hamamelis virginiana
TATATATATATATATATATATGCTAATGTTAGATAATCGGGTGACCTTATTTATAACTGCTTACAGAACATATTTAGAAAAAAACAATTGTTGGATTAGATACCCTCTTATGTTTATCATGCTTGTCACAAATCACAGTGATCTAACGGCAGGTTTTTGAAAAATGTAATTTTGAAAAACTGAAAATTTTTTTGTTCTTTAGAATACCACCATATTTTCACAATTCGTTTTTTCAAAAATCGATCGTTGGATCATTATGATTTTTAACAAGCATGACATACATAAAAGGGGTATTTAATCCAACAGTTAGTTTTTCAAAATATATTTTACAAGTAATTATAAATGATGTTATCTCATATATGTAACATGCATACTTAATCTTAGCACTGATATATCTATCTATTATATAAAGAGCAGTACGTTGATGTAGCGGTCCTAAAATTCTTTTTCTCATTCATTTTCTTCTCTCCTTAATTCACTCTCCTTCTTCCTCCCTACTGGCTTTGGTCCTACTTCAAAATGATGTGGCATTATATCATTTGTCCAACTAATTAATTGAAGTTTAGCTAGATTTTCAAGATTCTTTATTGGTGTGGATCCCATTTAAGATTCCTTTCTCTTACTTTGCATAATTAATTATTTTTCTTTTTTTATTTATTGTGGGTCTCATCTGCTTCTCCCTTCTCTCTTCTTAATTATTCTTTTATTTTTTACTTAAAAAATTGATTCCAGTTTACTTTTAACTTTCTTTGTATTATTTTAAAATTTTATTTTTTTTAATAATAAATCCAAACTGTTAAGATCATATGATCAAAATATATTTTATACAATAATAATTAATTAGATAAAATTTTATTGGTAAGTCCCGCCCATTACACGGATTTGCGCTCATGTATCTATATATATAGGAATGTTAAGGTCAGGTGCACCTCATGCAAGTTGCATCAGGTGACTTTTTTTAGAGCCGGTTGCAAATCATATTTTCAAAAACTGACCGTTAAATTAGATACCCCTATTGTGTATGCCATGTTTGCCAAAAATCACAGTGATCCGACGGTCGGTTCTTGAACAATGTCACTGTGAAAAACTGTGATTTTTTTGTTCTTTAAAATATCATAATTTTTTCACCGTATGTTTTTAAAAAACAGATCGTCGGATCACTGTGATTTTTGGTAGGCATGATATACATAAAAAGAATTTCTAATCCAATGGTCAGTTTTTCAAAAAATAATCTGCAACTAACTCTAAAGAAGATACTGTGAAAAACTGTGATTTTTTTGTTTTTTAAAATATCATAATTTTTTCACCGTATGTTTTTAAAAAACAGATCGTCGGATCACTGTGATTTTTGGTAGGCATGATATACATAAAAAAAATTTCCAATCCAATGGTCAGTTTTTCAAAAAATAATCTACAACTAACTCTAAAGAAGATCACCTGATGTAACTTGCATTACTTCAACATTCTTTTATATATATATATATAAACATTCCTATAAATATATATAGGTTTAAAAAATTTAACAAGCTCTAGGCAAGTCAATCTTGAACCGAGTTGGGGTCAGTAGTTCAGTCTTTTAAGCCTAGTGAGCTAGGGGCTATGCTTGTAGAAACTACAGTTCCACATGTACGTGAAGGCCGATAGGGTTCTCATGCCATGTCAATTAACTAGCCAGTTTTATTATGCTTAGAAAACTAAAGAAAATATTTATATATGTCATGCAATGCAATATCGAGTATATATTTCTATAGGTATTGAGTACATTTGTTGAAAACATTAGGTGGTTATACATTTGTTGAAAACATTAGGTGGTTATAATTAATTGGTTGGAGTCCTTGTGTTTCTAACTTGGATTTTTCGGGCAGATAAAAATGCAACATCAGAAGGGTGTTGCAAACTATCATAGTGAATGCCATATTTGATCAATTACGGAAATATATTTATATATTTATATATTTTATATTTGATCAATTATGAATATTAACAAAAATATATTTATATAGTTTTTTATAAATTTAAAAATGTAATATAGATTAATATTTTGGGCATTTTCTCTTAATATTGTTGAGGTTTCAATCAATTACATGAATGAGCCAACATTTGATCAATTACGGAAATATATTTTTTTGACAAAAATATCCTTTAAATACGCATAATCACAAATTTTAAAATGAATCCCCAAATTTGTTAAAGACAATCCCCAATTTATACCTAATTACCAATTTTGTTTAAAATTACCATTTTTTGAATAGTCAAATCACATTTAATAACTCATGATAACAAATCTGAAAATATCAAATTTTTGGTGATTATGGATAAAATTGTAAATTGGTGATTCTGTCTTTTTTTGAGTATTAGGTATAATTTGGAAGTTGATAATTGTTTAACATTATGAAGATTATATATGTTTTTGGTTATTAGACATATTCTGCAATGCATTTAATATTCAATGGGACTGGGGACATGATTTGATGTAAGAAAAGATTTGAAATGACTTATATGGGCAAAAATTGATGATTGTTAATAATTATATACAAGCATTGCACCACGTACGATGCATGTGATAACTTTTTTATAAAAAAATAAAAAATAAAAAACTTTAATTTTGAGTAATAGAGTGATTAATACAATTAAGATAAAATATTCAAATTTTATTAACACAATTAGAAAGTTTTCAATTTTTTTTCTTGAAACTCATAAATAAATTGTGAATTTTACAATATAATTTTTCAAATATTTGTTTTTAATTGAAAATAATAAAGTGTGAATCATATAATATTTAATTTCTTTGATCAATTGAGTTCGATCTATAAATGTGTTAGTATTTATAAATAATAATAATAATAATAATAATAATTGAATTAAGAAGATTGATAAGACTTTTTATAGATCAACCGTACTTGTAAAAGAATTTCAATTTAATTTATAATACTTTCATTGTCATTAATAAAATTTTATAGGGTTTGAAAAATTGAGTTCAAATAAAAAAGAATTACTTCATACTATTTATAAGTAATCTTCAATCAATTAGAAAGGCTCTACTATTATGATTTTTGTTTGGTGGAATTGTCTGCATATCTGGAACCATATCTATTTATTTACTTATATAATTATATAGGCTATTATGGCCAATCAAAAGTTTTTTTAATATTCAAATTTAGATATAGAAAGTATAATATAATATAAAAAATGTACAACTAAAATATAATAAATTTTTATTTTAAAAAATATACACAAATATGAAAACTTGATAAAGAATGGGTAGTTCTAAAGTTATTAAGAATAAAAAAGTAATTAAAAAGAAGATTTCTAATAAAAAAGTTAAAGAGATTTTAAGCAATTAAAATTATAGGAGGGCATAAGTATCATTACCATTAATTATAAGAGTATTTTAGTGAATCAAAAATTTTTCCATCTTTAGACTTTTATTAGTATAGAAATAGATAGGTCACCCTCTTTCTTTCTTTTGAGTTTTGATTCTAAAAGTAATCAAGTGACATTTTAAATTCCAAAAGTAATTTTAAGTAAAGCTAATCCAAACCGAGTTTAATGCAGCTAAGAAAATGTTGGTTATAAATAGATCACCTTCTTTTTTATTTGAGTTTTGCTGTTTCGGTTGGCATCAAACAACTGTCCACTGCCGCCACCATCAATCCATCGCCGTCACCCCTAGTCTGCCATCGTAGCTGCCAGTCCACCACCATCACCACCACTACTATCACTAATCCATCACCGCCACCACCACTAGTCCATCATCGCCACTGCCAATCCACCACAACCCCAACCACTAGTCCATCGTCATTGTTGTCGCCATTAGTCCACCACAACCAATATTGCTCCTACCAGGGGCGGAACCAGGATTTTTTCTCGAGGGGGGCCAAAATTTTAACGTTGGAGAAATATATGTATTTTTTATATGAAAGTGGCATAAAATAACCATTTTTATAATGTGTAAAATTATAATTTTACAAAATATTAGTACCAGAGTCGCAATACCATAAAAATTCATACAAATTTATTTAGCGATGATATTATTCAACCCAAGGATTCAAAAGGTTAAATAGTATTTCCATTCGGAATCAATATAATCCATAAGAGTTTGTTAAAGTTCGTGGTCTATAGTTTAAAATAACATTTTAAAGTCATATTTTTCCTTAAAATTCAATTGAGTATAGCTCTCTCATTTTAAACATTTTTGGGTTATTATATATTTGTTATATATATGATTCAAATTTAGAACGGTTATGTAATATATACAATATGTAAAATAATGTGAATGAGATTATAAGGTTCACCTAAAGTGATCTCAATAGGACCAAATGTAGAGTACGTGTTGAAAAATTGACCGTTAAATTACATGAACTTTTTATCAATTTCATGGTCGCAAAAAATTACAGTGATCCAACGGTCTGTTTATAAAAAAGTCTTACTAGGAAAAATAGTGATATTTTGAAGAACAAAAATATCACAATTTTTCACAATGACATATGTCAAAAACCGACCGTTGGATCATTGTGATTTTTGGCAAACATGAAATTGTTAAGCAGTTTATCTAATCTAACAGTTAATTTTTCAAAATATGCTCTACATTTGGCCCAATTGAGGTTATCTTATGCAACTTTATGTAAGTTGCAATTTATAATAGCATCTCTTATATATATATATATGGAGAAATGATCCATTGGGGTCCGGACCGCACGGCCATTTGGCCGTGCTCCGGTGGTCGGTTTCAAATTCCGACTGTTGGATATCATGCATGCTCACCCTCTGCATGCCACGCTTGCAAAAAATTATGCCGATCCGACGGTTGGAATTTTGTAAAACCAACCTTAAACACAAATGAAATTTATATATAGTCTTTTGTAATTTCAGTCTGCTTAAGGCTGATTTTACATAATTCCGACCGTCTGATCGGCATAATTTTTTGCAGGCGTTGCATGCAAGGGTGAGCATCATATCCAACGGTCGGAATTTGGAACCGACCACCGGAGTACGGCCAAATGATTGTGCGGTCCATTGCGGTCCGGACCCGAATGGATCATTTCTATATATGTATATATATATAATGTATAGAAATTTTCCAGAACGTCAGGTGGAACAGGCCCCCTTTCCCCCTGCCCTCTAGTTCCGCCGCTCCCAACATCACCAATCACCTTTTATGACCACCATCGTCGCCTTTGCTATCGCCCACCACAGCCATCACTACCGCCACCTCTAAATATCACCAATAATTCATCATCACCACCCACCCACAATCACGTAATAAAGGGTATTTTTAATAAAAAAAAAATTATGAAGATTGATTTTATTCTTACATATAACTAAGTTAAACCAAACACTAGAATAATAATAATAATAATGGAATTTGAATCCTACATATATAATATTTCTAACTTATACAAATACTGATATGAGAATGATACTAGGCACCCCATTCCTGGGATTCCCAATAATAAGATGTCCATTTCCATCAAACCAAACGCACCCTAAATTATTATACCGAATTGCCAAAATTGATAAAAAGTATATATATGATCAAAACTCCGGATAATTAATCTTGTAGGACCATAACAAGATCTCTGATCGATCCTCGGTCTCTATTAACATCTTCCATCTTCCATCTTCCATCTTCTGTTTTTCTTTTTCTTTTTCTTTTTTATTATTATTTATTTTTTTTGTTTTACAGAAATTCTTTGATATCCAACTTTAATCTATTTTCATAAAAAATAAAAAATATATATATTTTAAAAAAAAAACCTTACCAACATGATATATCACCATGTTATTTTAAAGAGTATTGCTATTCTTCCGTGAGAGGGTCACTAGTGCTTGTAGCCTTGTAGCAATCGATCCTGAAGAGAGAGACAGAGAGAGAGAGAGAGGGAGAGAGGGGTGCAGGTAAGGGTAACAATCAAATGGGTTGTCCATTTAGTAACAAAATTTCCTTTGATAAAAAGAGAGTACGTACATACAGAAAAATCAGACTGAAGTGTCGGCAATATTGGATACTGAAGAAGGAGAGATAGCCAAGAACATGAGAACGACCATGATCAAAACTGGAATAAAGAGAAGAAAAAACGGCGGTGGCGGCAAAGGCGGCAACACCAGCGGCAGCAGCAGCAGTGATAAGGTCAACACCACCATAACAATGATCGATCTTACACTGAAATACATGTAGCAGCCGTTGGTTCTTTGTTCATAGAATGGACGTCGTTGATCAAACTCGTTCATTATCGTCCTCATCCATTTCTTGCAGCATTGAAATTGTCTAAGATCTAGGCGGCGGAAGGCTGGTTTAAAAGTAGCCTATGGTGACCAGATCGAGAAAGAAACGATGGTGGGTCATGGGTTTTTGGTTTTCGCGCGGAATGGGTTGGTAGGAGGTTTTGTCTTAAGTATTTACATCTTCCACACAGAGAGAGAGAGAGAGGGGTGTGACCCAGTGGTATTAAAAAATATATATAGATGCTAGCTATCACTAGTTATCCGGAAGAGGATGTATGGGTCACCGGTTAATTGATTTAGCCCTGGGTTGATTAATTAGTTCAATGACTTTATAATATAGTCTCCAAAAAGTAATTCTAAATAGAGTATCCCGCAGTTTCTACCATTTTCTTTTTAAACAAATTATCTCAACAATTGAAAATATAGAAAAATATTATTGGCACTCTATTATTAGCCATTTATATTTTATCCTTTAAAATTTTATTTTTTTGAATAATATAAAAGGTGATTCTATTGCCAACCACCCATATTGCTAGTGGTACCTATTTGTTACCTACATCAAATGATAAAATTTTAAAATATAAATTTTACCACCTACACCCTCTATAATACCCAAACTAACCCTAATAATCCTAAAACATAAGTTGCTTTTTACATCCACTTAATACCAAAAAACCAAAAAGCCACAAATATATATATATATATATATATATATATTATTTTCATCCAAAGAGGAGATCTTCACTTCACGAAGAGAGTAGCCCAACTATTTTGCCATTCATCCCACAAATTCACTCCATGAAGAGAAAGTAGGCCAACCATTCTGTAATTTGTTCTAGCTTAGTATGCTAAATATTCTAATATATTCGGCTGATGACTGTTGAACATAGGATAATATTCTACTAGTGCCTACTAAACATTCTGTAATGTTCAATATTTTTTACTAAATATTTTTATATGTTTGGTTGGGGTGACTGAACATTTTGTAATGTTCAACATCCTTTTCCGAATATTTTTATATGTTCGGTTGGTATGACTAAACATAGTGATATGTTCAATTACCCATATTTGAACATTGATTGATGTTCAATACTGCAGAGTTAAACAAAAGCACGAACTTGAAATTAAAACAACTTAAAAAAGTGAATCATTCTAAAAAAAATTATATATTTTCATTAGTGGAATCATTCCACATAACCACATCATTATCCATTGATCAATAAACATCTTTTTTTGTTAGAGTTTTCAAAAAGTTATAAAATAGTGTAAAAGTATGTGTAATTAGGATTTATGGAAGACATATGAATGTGAGAAGAAGAAGGTGGGTGTGGGGAGTAATATGATTTATTTTAATTTATTTTATTTATCTAATATTACCCTTAATAGTAAATTTACATGTGGATACAATAATTATAAAAAAAAATTATTAATTGGTGGGTGGCAATAGAATCACCATAACATAAATGCGTCTTATTTTTTAGTCATTTGTACTCTACCCTTCTAAGTTTTATGCTTTGAATGACATAAATGTCCCTTATTTCAAATCTTATTTCTCCTGTGCATATTAAAAACCACACGTAATGCAAAGTTACATTAAGTAATTTCTGTTGGGGCAATTGCAAAGCATATTTTGAAAAACAGACCGTTAGATTAAATTCTTTTCTTATGAATGTATTGTATGGAAAAAATCACTGTGATCCAACGGCCGGTTTTCGAATAAATTGTTAGAATAAAATAATGTGACTTTTTGTGTCATAGTTTCACAATTTTTCACAGTTGATTTTTTAGAAAACCAGCTGTTGGATCACCATAATTTTTTACAGACATGACATTTATAAGTGGAGAATCTAATCTAACGGTTAATTTTTCAAAATGCGCTATGCAATTGACCTAACAAAGGTCACCTGACCGGATTTCTCATGTGCACAAGAGAAATAAGCTTTGAAACAAGGGGCATTTGTGTTATTCAAAACACAAAATTAAAAAAGAATGGAGTGCAAATGGCTAATAGTGGAGTGCCAATAACATTTTCCAAAATATATTGTCTTAAAAAATAAGATTTCTTTACCCATAAGTCCTTAATTATAAATATTTATACTTAAAAATTCAGCCAAAAAAAATTTATACCAAAAAATCCTTATAAAATATTGGAGGACAAAATTGCCCTTAATAATAAACAAATAGTCAATTTTCATTAAAAAATTTATTGACTTTAGGCCAGTAATATTTTCCTTTAGTTTTGCCAAAAATCAAGTAAATTTGAATTAAATATAAAATCAAATCAACAAAATTAAGCAAGTTGACTATCACTTAAATACAAAATCAAAAATAAGAAAAATGCATTTTACGTTTTGCAACTGGCCATATGGAGGTCTTTAGCATTTCTATTTTTTTATTATTTTTAAAATTGACTCAAATTTTAATTTTTCTATTAATAGTTACTTTTTAATGTAGTCTTAATGTAGGCATTATCATACTGGGTCGATCAGCATTGGTTAGCACCCACGGGGATCAACATCGGATCCAATTCCTTATTATCTATCTTACAATTATAATGGACATGTCCAATCCTTACACAAACTCAAATTTGAGTAAAAATGAGTTTAAAAAATCGTTTATTCTCACAAACTCAAATTTGAATAAAAATAGGTTAAAAACATTTTCCAATAGTTTATTCAAACCTATACCAAATGAAATTTTGTGTCTATTGAATCTAGTTAACACACTATACATATAATTATAAGTGCAACATTTACCAAGGGGAAAAAAAAAGTGTTAGAAGTATTCAAACTTTATCACAAAATCACAAAAACATGTTGAAGCTGATAGATCCGTGAGCTTAATATTGGCACAACATTCAATGGACGTACTTTACAAGTTAGGCAAGAAGATTTTTAAGGTATGACATCTTTCTGCACTTGGGCACTTCTAAGATATATATATATATACATTGAACACTGAGCAATATATAATTGTGTATTATTATTATTTTTGAATATTTAAAATTATTAAATCTCATGATTATAAATGCCAAATTTCTCAAATATGACGGCCAAAATTTTGGCTGCATGAACCTGATACAATATAAGAATGAATAATTTTTTCAATTTTTCCCTTTCACTTTTTTTTTTTTTTTTTGGGGGGGGGGGGGCTCTTTTCCCTTTTGACTAATATCCGAAAAATAACAAAAGAATTAAATTTTGCCGAACTTGTCTTTACTCGAGGCTTGTTGTCTAAATTCAAATTTTACACAAGTTTCAGAAGAAATATGCATCAAACAACCAAATTCTTCACGGCATGATTTTTGGGCCGACTCATTAATTAGTGGTTTTAAATTAAGCATAAAATAAGGAAACATTGATCTTCGGCTATCAGGACTGGTCTCGAGATTTTGAATGCCTTAGGCGAGCTGAGCTTCTAAAATGTTGCTTCTACTATACATTGATAAAAAAAAATTACATGTAAAATTTTAGTTCTTGGACCTTGATTTCTCATAAGCTAAAACCTACAATAATCAATTTATAAATCGGGTTTTCAATAGGCTCATCCCGACCTCCTATTGCCATTACAAAATACACACACACACACCCACACACACCTTCTATTATAAGGTGGACCTTATGCAACTTTGCATAATGTGACTTCTATAGAGCTCAATGTAGAGCGGATTTTGAAAAACTGGCCGTTGGATTAGATGAACTGGTTATGAATTTCATGTTCGCCAAAAATCACAGTGATCCAACAATAATTTTCTAAAAAAATATTAGAATGAAAAATTGTGACTTTTTTGTTCTTAAAAAATATCATATTTGATTACAACTCTTGAATATAATTCCATTAAAATGATCATAATTCAACTATATTTTCCATACATGTGTCAAAGAAACATAGTATAATGATACCAAGAAATTAAAAAAAATCATATTCTAAAGGAAAATGCAACAACAAAAAATAAAGATTAAATAGTAGAACATAACAAAGTAATCCGACCAATATCATTATCTCTATCAATTACTAAAACATATCTGACTTCTCTTTTTCTGCATTCCAAAAGGAAAAAAGAAAAAGAAAAAAACTTTGTACATGCTGGGAGACGTATAAACATAAATGTAAAAATATTGTTTATTGTTTTATCTAATTACCTAAAAAATTAAAAAAAAAAATCATACCTAAATATATGCCAAGTATCACCTAAATTCCTCTAAGCCTATAATGAAACCATATTCCATTCTAAGATTTCACATTAACCGTGTTGGGTCACACACTCAGAAAACAAATAAAAACAGTTACAAATTGATGCCCCAAACTGTTACACATTTTCATATTTTCATTCTTCTATGTAGTTTATTATTTATTTTTTTTTTTTGTAATCATATATGATATATACTAAGCCCAAATTAATTCCTCAAAAATTGAATAAAAATATGATACCCAAGGCAACGGCCTCTTGTGCCGGCTCTTAGGGCCGGCTCTGGAGGCTATTGCATCATCCAATAGGAAGGTAGAAAATCCCTCGAAGAATCTAGTACATATATGATTTTCTCATATGGGTTGAGCCCCACCTTTTAGCCTTATGTGATAAATGACAAGTTAGGTTGGAGCAACTCCAATAGGGTGGAGCTATATGAGTTGCTATTAGAAAAATTTGGCATTGACATCCAAATAACTTGCTCTAATAGAGTACCAATTGGAATGCCAAACTTTAGCAATAGCACTCATTAATGTCAAATTTGGCACCTCAAATAGCACGTTCTTGTCAATATTTGTGCCTTGTGATACTTTTGATCTCTTCAAAAAAGTGAAAAATGTCAAAATATAATAGTAATGCATTGGAATACATAAATATGTTAGAAACCAGGATTCAACTCAATAACTCAAGTTACCAAGTGGATGGTCTCTAGATCTTATTAATCAAGCTTGGGTGGTGTTAGAGACCGATATGGGATAAATCTTTCAACACTCCCCCTCGCGTATAGTCCAAATGTACGCAGGAGACATATTTGAGTCAGAAATTTGGTAGGTCCACGAGTTTCTGGATAAAGAGGTCCCCAAACATTGAGACATAAGATAGATATCGCATACAATTGGGGTTGTACGTGAGTAGATGAAACCCCGAGCCTGAGAATTTGTGACTCATGGGTTCGCGGGTGAAGAGGACCCCGGGCAATGGCACGGGAGTAAGAGAAATTAAAAATATGAATCCATCCAAGACCTAACTCTGATACCATATTAGAAAGCAGGATTCAACTCAATAACTTAAGTTACCAAGTGGATGGTCTCTAGAATTTATTAACCAAGTTCGGATGGTATGGAAAATCGATGTGAGATAAATCTTTCAACAATATAAGTACAAAAATTTGATATTAATACCATTTGGAATGCCAAATTTTAATTTTGATACTTCAAATAGAATGAATGGTCTTATTTCAACTTTATGATAAAGTAGAGTGTTTTAGTTGAGTCGGCTACGGCACCTACGCTTCAATAAGCGAAACGTACAGGTTCAACTCTTTTCACTGTCGAAGATTGAAGCGAAACGTACAGGTTCAACTCTTTTCACTGTCGAAGTGTTAGCCATTAGCCTCCTGCTCCAGACTGGGGATTAGTTGAGTCTTACACTCGGATACCTTGTCGCAACGTAATTTTTTTTTAAAAAAAAAAAAGACAAAAAGAAAATGGCATTATAAAGAGAAACATAATCTTGCGAGTCGGATTTTACCAACATTAAATTAATCATGAAAGGGAAGATATTTTTTCCTACATCACCCCTTTAGAATTCCTGAGTAAACCACCTTTAAAAAGAGGGGTGAAAACTTTGGGACGTACGGCATACACCTCACATTCACCACCCCCTTAGACAGTAGACACTGCATGTGAGCCTAGTTGGCTGTCTCAATAATATTCTTTTGGACAATTCAGAATTCGTGCTTCTTCTTCTTTATTTTTTCTAGTGTATCTGACCAATTTAGAATAGTTTTTCCGAGAAACCGACCGTTGGATTTGATGCTCCACTCATATGTATCATGAATGCAAAAAATCACATTGATCCAACGGTCGGTTTTTCAAAAATTAGACTGTGACGGTTCTACAAAATTTTTTCATTATTGCTTACAATTTTTTTTAAAATCGCAAAAACCAACCATCGGATCAATATGATTTTTTGCATTCATCATAAGTATAGGTGGAATATCAAATCCACTGTCAATTTCTTGAAATAGCTTTTTCAAGTTGGTTAGCTAGATGCATTAGAGTGGACAAAAAGGAAAGATAAATGAAATTTTCCTTTTCCTTTTGCTTTCTATTTTCTTGTGCTTGAATTTCACTACCTGCCGGCTGCGTTAAGGAAGTCATTATTATATATGACTTTTGCCATAAATTAAGTCACCATCCCCTTATTAAAAGTCTATGAAGCCAAAGAACTAACACATGCCAGCCTCCATATATGTTCATGCCATGCCTTTTGAGTTGTTTTTACTTAATTTTTACACCACCCACAAAATTAAAGCTGAAAGCAACACTTGTAGACATTACATGCAATGAAAATGTATAACATCTCACTTTCCTTTTGGGCATGTGAAATTAATTTAATGCAATGCACATTTTTGGCACAGACCATGGTTTTATTGCAGCTGGCCGGTCAGTTTTCTGTCAGCTGAGTGAACTTTCATTTCTAATAGATTATGATTTCATATATGTGCACCATTAAAGTACGGTACTTAGTTGATCGAATTGTTGAAATATTTAACCCGTCAAGCTTTAAGGTATAAGGTAGTCAATTAGGCGGTCAAGAACCATATCTCATGAAGCCTACATTCGCAAATTAAATGTTGCTGGTGATCATTTCGGATATAATTTGCAGTTGATCATTTCGCAAATCCTTAGGACCTGTTTACTTCGTGAGAATTTTTGCAATTTTTATTTTCATTTTCAATAAAAACAGGAAACGGTCTAAAAAAACTCATTTACTTGTAAAAAATGAAAACTATTTTCAAGAAAATGAATTCAGCTTTTAAGAAAATGTGAAAACATCAAAAAAACATTTTTTTGTATTTTTACGAAAATTGAAAACATGGGTTATATCGTGGCAATACTTATAAACGCAGAAAAAAATATGTAAACCAACTGTAAAACCAAAATATAAAAATAATAAAATATATAAAGATAATATATAGTTTTAGTAAATGCATTTACACTATTTTTAGATTTTGAAAATAGTTTTAATTTTTGCAAAATAAAACACATCTTCTAAATTTTGAAAACTGAAAAAGATAGAAAATTGTTTTTAAAAAATTTTCATGGAAAATAAAAATTGTAAAAATTTTCACGAAGTAAACAAGGCTTTAGGAATTTTAGTTTGAGTTCAAACCTTAGCCGGAGTAGGGTTATATAGGATATCCTATATCATTTAAAAAAAAAAAAATAGAAAAAATTATCCAAATATTTGATGGATAATCCGATCCTTAAAATTGGGCCCTAAATATTTGCACCATAGAAAAACATGTTAGTGGAACAAAATAAATCTCAATATAAACTATCGGTTTAGTGGGATTCGGTAAGCACTGTTACCTATATATTATTCAATTTAATAATGAATAATGTGTGTAGATTTGGATATCATTCTATCTAATTCAAATACAAAAGTAAACAGTATATATCTATATATATCTATATATATATATATGTGGTAATTTATGATAGATATTAGTTTGATAATCTAAACTATATTGGGTTGGATTGGATTATGGTTGAATTGGATTCAGATCAATCCTAATTAATTTGATCCAATAATCAACTTTGATCTAATTCCATTCTTAATCGCCAAAGGCTCATCATAAATCCTTAGTAATTTAATCATCAAGGGTCGACCGGCCTCTTACTTTGTTAAATAAGTTTTAAGATTCTAATCTTAAAACTATTCTTTAACATTTTCCGAGCTACCAAACAGAGGGTGGGCCCAGATCGAAGAATGCGTGATTCTTCAGCTCTGAATCAATGCTGGTACAAAATTTACGCTAAAACCCTCCACGTCAGATACTTTGATTCTTCAGGCGCTGCTAGCTATGACCTATGATGACAACACAAGATGACGTATATATGACTTATTGACTTGTTTGTTTTTCTACAAGATACACTGCACCTCCTCCTCCTCTCTCTCTCTCTCTCTCTCTCTCTCTCTCTCTCTCTAAAACGCAACATCTACAGTCCCAAACAAAAAGGGTTACTGGGGAGGAAAGGGAATGATTCTGCCCAAATCCTATCACTTTCATTCCAACATGGTTTTGAAAATCACTTGCAGCAATCCCTGTTGCTTCTCATTTTAGTATACTATATATATATATATATATATAAAAGTATATATATATATACTTTTTTCCTTAAAGGGTGTTGTGATTTGTTTTTTGACTGCAAAAAAGTCAAGCCTACTCCACATGATTAATGCAGTCGGCCACTTTATTGGATTCAAAATATTAACAATTAGGTTATATATGGGAAAGTCAATTTCAAGTTAATCAGCTTGTGTGAATTAGTTTCTGTTATTATGTCTACGAAAATGATAATGCTTGTAGAAAATTGGCAGGCAATGGCAATGGCAATGGCAATTTCTGTCTTTTATCCTGGAATATTGACATTAATGTCTTGTCTTGTCGCCTCCTAGCCGGAATTAGAATTTGGTAAAACTCATATTGCTCTAGCTAGTTTGTGTACATCAAACACATTAAAATTTAGTTTTGATTAACGAAGTGATGGAATGGACCTTTGAGTACTCGAAATTATATTTGCCTAAGAATCAAGGCCGGCCCTGACTAAAGCAGCCCCATTATCTATATGGAAAAAAAAGGCCACCTCCAATATCTTAGTCCATATATATTACTTCCCAGTCCGAAAAAAAAAGTCCCCTCTCCAAGGCCCCTCTCCATAGACCATAGGACATTTAGAATTGGGCTTGGACTAATAATTTAAAGAATGGCCCAAATATGATTTTAAAGCCTGTGTAACAAGCAACCGTCTTTCACTTGAAGATTGCCTCTTTTGTTTTTGACTTTTTGGCATATGAAAAGTCCCTTTCTCTTTCCCTCTTCTCTCTCCATCAATTTCGTCTCTTTCCCCTTCCTTGATGGCTGATGCCTGATTACTCATCTCTTGTGGGAAAAAAAAAAAATCCCTATTCTTTTTGGCTTTTCCCCTCCCTTAGATTGGTTGATTGCTTGTCTCTTGTGGGAAAAAAAAAATTGTGTATTAACAAATACAATAATTAAAATTGGTAGTTAAATATTTTATAAAAAAAAATTTGTGTTATTATGTATTGCTTAGGCCCCATTTTAGAAGTTCGCTTAAGGCCCCCCAAATCTCAGGGCCGGCCCTGCTAAGAATTTTGGATCTAAGAAGAGGCTGATTGGTTTGCCCAATAAATCTACAAAGTGGATTAGTTTGTATTCATATTTTCACTTTGATTATACGAGTTAATTGGAGAAGAGTTTGAGCTAGTGAATATTCCCTAATCCCGCCCGACCTGTTTTCTTTTATTTTTATTTGGAGAAATTATCGACTGAAACCGTACTATTAGCATTTTTCACTTTGTATCGAGTATCAATTGTGACACATTGACTTCCTATAGTTGCACCATTCTATAAGTTAGATAAAGTAATAATTTATAAAAATTAAAATACATATATTGAGAAAAATTATTAAACTTCACTGATACATTTATAGATATATTAACAATTTAAGATAAATACGCACCCGTACTGCATAAAAAAATAATAAGTCTAACATTGGTTTTTTAGTTCAAGAAATTATAAATGGCTAATTGACAGAAAGAGCAAACAGGTAAAATGCCACAAGTCAAAACTATAGGGGATCGATGTGTCACAATTGATACTCTAAGGGTGCAAAGTGAAAAACGCTGATAGTATAGGGGTTAATCAATAATTTTTCATTTTTATTTTTTATTTTTACTTTAGTACAATTCAGAATATTGTACAATTAATCTTATATATACTTCACTTTGATAAGATAATTTTCTAATTTAAGTTTGGAAAAATTACAAATTGACCTCCTGTACTATCAGCAAAAAATACTTTACACCCCTAAACTATCAATTGTGACACATTGACCCCCTTTACTATCAATTTGAGACAGATTGCACTCTTCTGTAAGCTAATCAAACATTCATTTAAGAGACAGAAAGTCGAATTCATTCACGTGAATGTATTTTCCACCAATATTAAGTGAATGTCAGAATGCACGTGACTTTTTTTTTTTTTTTTTTATGTTAAACAGATGTTCGATTAGCTGACAGAA
>JAESVK010001096.1:769303-786920 GCA_017140935.1 Hamamelis virginiana
GCATGTGGGCCACAAGGGGAGGTAGGGATGGGGACAATTTCAACCTACCTCAAACAATGGGAAGGTTCATATGTTTGTAACTCATTTATGTCATACAAATATTGTCCAGAGGCTGTTGCCTGTTGGGTAGTTTTGCTGAAAATGGGCGGTGGGTTTGTGTCCTTCTGTTTCTTACTTTACATTTTCTTCAGTATACAAATTTGCAAATGGTTTCATGGGGACGGCCAATTGAACTGAACCAAACCGAACCGTGATGTCACAATGACGTCCTAAATATATTATTTATTTATTTATTAGAATAAAAGCTGTAAAATAAATTCAAAATATATAGTATTTTTTTAAAAAAATGTTTGTACAATCAATTCATATCTTTGAATGTATGTGCAGTCATCAAAATTGAAAATTGATGACTCCTCTTGATCAATCAATTATTATAATTTTTTTTAAATGCAATATAAAAATATTGTAATATTAAATTAGGTACATAGGGTTTCTTTCTGCTATTTGGGGTTTTTTTTATATATTAATTTACCTTTTTAGCCTTCCTAGCTTTAAGAGGCTTTTAAAATATTGGGACTATTTTAGTCTTTTTTGCATTTTTTATTTTTATTTTTTACCAAAACCTTTTGGTTCTCCTAACCCACAAATAAACCTGTAAACATGTCGGTTCAACCACCGAGTTGACCAGTTTTTACTAAATAGGCCGGTTTTTGTTAAGATTGGGTTTTAGTGGGTTAAACCACCCAGTGAGATACTCGGTTCAGATTCAACTGGTTGAACTGTCCGGTTCAGTCGGGTTTTACAAACGATGCTAGCATTGTGGCTCGAACTCGACACCTTACAAACCCCCTACCAACTGGGTTAGCACCAGCTAGTGAGGGAGAGAGAGAATTGATGAGTAATTATATGGTGGCCAAACCAAATGTCCTATTTTCCTATTTGACTTATATTATATATCGAAAACAACTTTCTATTTTTAGAGTAGTAGTACAACACAAAACAACAAAGAAATTTATTTGGGAATGTATTTTTGAAAATTGTTTTATGAATTTGTTTTTTCTATTTTTGAAAATAGACCATATTTAGGGAATATTAAAAATAATGTTGTTAATATATGTTTTCTATTCAATGGTGTATTTTTTTTTTTTTAAATAGATCATATTTAGAGCTTTTAAAAAATCAATGGTGAGATTACATTTTCCTCTCATACACATCTTCCCTATCAAAATTTGTGTTAAAACTTGTGTCATTTCATCATATTCCATGAAGTAATGTTCAGTCCTTTCCTCTTCAAATTAAAGTCACAAATGAATCAGTCACTACTTGGCACCACTTTGCTATGCAACATGTCTTGGGTGAGCACTAACTATAAATGCCCCCAAAGCAATAAATGACTCTGTACCAAAGCAGTAAATCAGTAACTCTGCCCTTCCTGAAGAGGTGCTTTGGACTGCTTAGGAATATTGTTAAGGAGCTGTTATGATTTCAGGTAATTCCAAGTTAAATCCTTTCTTCCATTTTGTACCAAAGCAGGTCAATTGATCCTTTCTAGGCCCGTAATTAAGAGGCTTTGGTAGAGGGACTGAATAATCCAACTTTAAGAATATTGAAGCCCACCCATCGTCCAATGTGACCATCCCTGGCCCAAAGTCTAATGGAACTCTTATATGTAATCCTATAGATGTTCACTCTCTCTTTGTTTTTAAAAAAGTTTGCGTTAGCTTTTGCTAAAATCATTTCTGGAGAACTATTTCTTCACATATTTCTTTAAAATTATGTTCAAACCATGTCTTTACATTTAAAAATTTTCATACTAAAGTTGGGACCTCCTAACTTTTGCTACAATCCCTATTAGTATGAAAATTTTACCATGCTTCCTATCATCTCTCAAGTTGTTTAAAAGTGATTATCATCCGTCTTCTTAGATTAAGTGTAGTTTTAAGCTCTAAAAGTGATTATAGAAAAAATTAATGCAAATGGGCCCTAAGCATTCTCAGAGAATCTCCCATGGAAATATCTATTTTTGACCATTTATATTTCGTTTTTGGTTGGCTACAGCGGACATGGATAGGCATTTAGCTAGAAGTGCTCCAATGGTCCATTATCCATTTTTTTGGCTCATTCGTGACATGGCTGATTTTGAATTCACCCAAATATATATAAATTTCGATGGAAAAATGAATACACCGTTGGAGCTCACGTTTCAGCATGCATATCTAAAAACAGTGCATATGAATACGAAATGAATGCACCATTAGCGATGTAAAAATAGGTCGTTGGCGTAAAGCCCTAATTGGGTCCAAATGATTTTAGAATTGGGCTTGAGCCTATTATTCAAAGCCCATCCTAGCTCAAATTAGGATTGAGCTAGGCTGTTAAACCTGTTCAAAGTCCATTTCAATTCAATGCACCATTATTGTTTGTTTTTTGCAACACCAGTTTTACACAAACCAAGCTTCAAACTAAAAAAAGAAAAAAGGAAAAAAAGAGTTTTATTTTCTTTAAAACATTCTTTGATTAGCAACCCATAAATAGGTTTTCTCTTTTATTTTTCCCACTTACTATGGAAAAATGACATTGGGACTTCGAGTATAGTGCATTGGTCATAATTCTTACACTAGGGAAGTATGATACTCGAAACAAGATATTTGGGCAAGCAATATATATCATAGTGATTTTTGGCAGGCTAGGCATGACATGCGCGCATAAGAAGAGTATATGATCCGCCGGATGGTTTTTCAAATTACATATCTCACAATAAGTTAAAAGCATGATATTGACTTTAACTAATTAATGAGTATATGTGCAAAAGATTATTTCTGTGCGTGTGTGAATATTTATTTATATAAGTCCTACTTGAATGACCCTTGAATCTATGAGACGTACAAGAGTTAGGCCTAATAATTACACAAATTAGCTCAAGAGAGTAGAGTGGAGATCTTCTGTCCCACATTTTATGTAGCATTTCCTATCCCCTCTCACAAAAATCCACCTTGAAAATCTTCCTATCCCCTCTCACAAAAGTCCACCTTGAAAATATAAATATAAATATTTATTAAAAGGTGAGATTTTCAAGGTGGACTTTTGGAGTGGAGATCTTCTGTCCCACTTTTTATATACCACTTCCTGTCCCCTCTCACAAAAGTCCATCTTAAAAATCCCACCTTTTAATAAATATTTATATTTATATTTTCAAGGTGGACTTTTGTGAGAGGGGACAGGAAGTGGTACATAAAAAGTGGGATAGAAGATCTCCACTCGGACTTTTGTGAGAGTAGACAGGAAATGGTACATAAAAAGTGGGACAAAAGATCTCCACTCCAATAGTCCACCTTGAAAATCCCACATTTTAATAAATATTTATATTTATATTTTCAAGGTGGACTTTTGTAAGAGGGGACAGTAAGGAGTGGAGATCTTCTGTCCCACTTTTTATGTATCACTTTCTGTCCCCTCATACAAAAGTCTACCTTGAAAATCCTACATTTTAATAAATATTTATATTTATATTTTCAAGGTGGACTTTTATGAGAAGGACAGGAAGTGGAACATAAAAAGTGGGACATAAGATATACACTCCATTTTACAATCTCACAACAAGTGAAGTTAGTGTATCTCCATCTACCAAAAAAGGGGAAAAAGAACAAAGAAACTAGTGCATCTCCTTTTTTTTTTTACATTTCATGATTAAACTCCTATAAATGTCTTTGCTTGATTACAATTTACAACAACCCCTTGAAGAACCTGCAGATGGTTCACCTATCTCCCATAAATGGAAAGGCTTTAGTAAGTCTCTAGTTTGAGACTTGGGGTAAGCTCCTAGGGGGCCAGTAGGATTATTGCGTACCCAAAAACAAAAAAGAAAAAAACTCCCCTATGATTATGGATAGCCAAGATTTCATGGAAAGGATTCTTCTCTCTTCTCATACAATGATAGGAGCTTTTCACTTAACAGCTCGCACTCCAATTTATGAGTTCCTTCCACCTGTTGAATCCATAACCAATAATGTAAAAATAAAACATTAGAACATGCAGCTTTAAGTGTTATGAACAAAATAATAACATTAGGCCACTTTTGCCATTGCCTTATTTTCTAAAGTGCTTGAATTATGCTTCTTTTTTTACAAAGTATGCAAAGCTTTTGTCAACTACTACTGTTTAGTCCTTAATTATAACTAATCTCATATAATTCACAATAAATCTCGAATTGCTTCAAATAATTTTCAAATAAAAATGTATTCTCTGTTATCTAAGATTTCTTGCCTTTCCCTCTCTTAAGTTTCAATTTTTATTATAAATATATTGAAATACTTTATTAATAATCTCAATAATATATGCATTTTTGTATAGCTACTACCAATCCAATTTCGTATGTTTCTCATATATAGGAAATACCCCATAGGCCAAATTTGGTATTGTGTTGTGATGTCACTACCATTATAGAAAAAAACCTAAATATTAATCAGACGGTTCTTAGAGTGCCATATATCAACAACTATGCAGGGCCAATAAGATACCTCCATAAAATAAAAATATAAAAATATAATAAAAGCTAAAAGGAGCTTTCTTCGACCCCATCCTCCCAAACTTCATCATCGAGAGCAACACAACAACTAAAGCATAATAATAATAATAATAATAATAATTATTATTATTATTATATATGCATACATATATATATTGGACTGCAATATAAAATATAAGATAAGAGTAAAGACAACAAAAATAGTAATCAAAATAGAATGAACATATAAACCAGAAGCCAAATATTAGGGTGGAAGGATGGGTTGGAGTACTATTTAAAAATTATGAAGAAGAAGAAGAAGAAGAAGAAGAAGAAGAAGAAGAAGAAGAAAGGTAGAATGAATTTAAACATACCTGTAAATGTAAATTATAGAAAACCCTTCCTCCATAGGACTCAAAAGTAGAAGCATTAATAACATGAAGCCCATCCTCCTCTAAATGAAGCAATATCTCAGATAATGGATTCTTATGGAGCTTAAATGTGGATATCTGAATCATAACTTCTCCATCGCCGAGCCGGCTCGCCGAAACAGCAGATAAAGATCTCCCAATTTTACCTAATTTTTTTTGCTTTTCCGGATGAACTTGATCTCCTTGCTTGGAAATCCTTGATAAAAGCTCTTCTTTCTTTTGAATCAGTCTCTCCACATGCTGTTGTTGCTCCGGAATGAACTTTAGCACACGTGACACTGTGGCTGGAATGCTTAATTTTTTCTGTAATATATAATAACACGTACATCAAAATCATGAAAACTAATTAATGATCATAAAATGTATTCTGATCGGAATAAGAATAGCAAAAAGGTTAGGGATAGTACGAGTTGATCAGCTGGCGGAAGCAGTGAACGGAGAGTGGAATACAAGGTATTAATCTTCTTACGACGATGACGCTCGCTAGCATTGTGGGTAAGTTTCTTAACCATGGTGGGATCGCCGCTAAATGTGGCAGATGGAGTGGATTGATCAAAGTCGAATTGTGGGGAAGATGAAGGCAAATGAAGAAATGATTCTGGAGTCTCCGAGTCTCTGTAGAAGTAATTATTCTGTTCATGGCTTATAATAGGTTGTTGATCTTCCGAGGGCCATCCAAAGGTTGAGAACAAAGGAGGAGATAGTGCTAGCATACTTTATTTTTTAGGGCCTAGCTAGGGTTAGGACCTAGTCTTAAGCTTAATTGGGAGTTTCGTTTGATAAGAAAGTTAGATGATCATGACATGAATATATACAAACTGCCTTCAGCTACCTCACCACGGATTTAAATAACATGATAAGGAGAAGATATCAAAAAATAATGATTTTTTTTTTGAGAAAGTGACATTTTATTTTTCATATATAATAGAGAGAGAGGAGAGAGAGAGAGAGAGTGTGCTCGTGGAATGCATGGCCTGCACAAGTCGAAGACAGGACTTCTACACATTTGCACGGGCATAAGTTGCCATGTCATGTGGGAAGCACGCATATGGCTCCCAAGCTTATGCATCTAGACAGAGTCTTTAGCTTGCTCATGAGGAAATGCAAGAATCTATGCTCAAATATTATCTTAATAGCAACTTGTGTTACCCTTATTGATATATTAATATATACATACAATAATGCTATTTAGTCTGAGATGGCAGCCCCAGATTGGTTCCATCTGACGTGGAATGAGGATGTGGCAGGACACATGAATTGCCTTCTCACTCTCTCTCCACAAATGCAGAACCCATGAAAACTCGTGTCCATTTATGGAAAATTCTAAAAAAACTCTCCCTCATAACTTGCTTTAAAAGTTAAAAAATTATTAACTAATTAGAGCATCTCCAATGCAAAAGCCAAATTTGAGGTGCCAAAGCCAAATTTGGCACCCCAAATGGCACTAGTTGATGCCAAATCCTAATTATAGCACCAAGGTGCTCCAATTCATAAGTGCAAAATTTTGACATTTCCCATCTATTTGACATATTTACTTCCAACTACTTTTCAAAATTTATTTACAATAACATATTAAACATTTTTTATTTCTCGTAATGAAAAAAAAAATATTTAAAATAAAAAATTAATTTTTTATCTTAATTTAATAATTTAAAATTTGAAAATTTAATTCTCGAATAAAATTAACTAAAATGCTACTATTCTAATTATCATTTATCATTAATTAATTTTATTTGAAGGAATTTAATTACACACTAAATTTAAATTACGGGTCACGTTCCCCTTACTATTTTTTTTTACCATTATTCCTACCATTCGTTTTCAAAATACCAGTGTCCGTTTAATATTTTGAGAAACCGACCGTTGGATTAGATATTTTTCTTATGTATATCATGTATGCCAAAAATCACAGTGATCCAACGGTTGGTTTCTAAATTATGTCACTGTGAAAAATTATTATAACTAAAAACATTGCAGTTTTTTATAGTTAGATTTTTTAAAATCCGACCGTTGGATCAATGTGATTTTTGGCATGTATGACTTGTACAAGAAGAGTATCTAATCTAATGGTCGATTTCTCAACCTAGTCAACCAAAATTGGTAATTTAAAAATGGATGGTATAAATAATGGTACAAAGAATGGCAAAAGCAACCTGTCACTTAAATTATATACATAAACCTTACTTTCTCTTACCTCATTTCCCTACTTGTATAGCCCTAGCCTCACAAACCCGAACATAGAGAACTCCAGCTCAACTCATCAAGATCAATGGATGTCCAATTGAGCTCATCGAACCAAATTGATGTTTTTTTTTTTTTAAAGGATTTTTGGGTAAAGTGAAAAAAATGAGTGATTTTTGGGTAAACAAAACTTATAAATAGGACCTATAGGTAAACATCCCTCTATACTTTTATAATTTATAATATAATTATAATTTTATAAAAAGTTTACAAACCTTAAAATTTGTCCCCCCTTTTCTCGAGTTCCTTTCCCCTTTCTTTCCACTCTCCACTCCCAAAACCCAGCTGCTCCCCTCACCGCGGCGGAGCGACACCGCCGGCTCTCTACTCAGGCGTCTCTCTTCTTTCCCTAAGTCCACACCTCACCGAGAAGGCAAGAACCCAGCGGTTGCGGCGCACCTTAGGACCGGTGTCTCTCTTCTTCTTAGATCTACGCCATTCGCCAGAGCATAGCCAAAGCCCAAGCCTTCTACCAGAAGTACGTGGACGAGCAGAGCAAGAAGGAGATCAAGGATATTTTAGTCTGGTACGATCGAACCCTTCTCGTTGCTGATCCATTTGTTTTCCTTGATTTTCTTGAATTTTCTTGGCTTCCAAACACATTTTCTTTAGGGGTATTTTGTCATTTTGGAAGTTGGGGGTAGTTGGAGTGGTGGGAAATCTGATGTGGCTCAAATGGTAGCTGCCATTCTAAAACCCAAAAATTTGGCAACCCAAAGCCAAATTTGACATGAGCAATGGCAGCTGCATTGGAGTGGCAGTTTTGGGCGCCAAGTACGAAATTTGGCTTTGGCAGCTCATTTGAATTGGCACCTTCATTGGAGATGTTCTTAGTGATTAATAATTAATAATAAAAAGTAAACACTAAAAATAAAGAATAAAAGAACTAAACAGTATATTAATTAAGAAATTTGGGCTTTTGCTGGTTTGAGTGTGGGCTTTAACGGAAGAGATCTAGATCGAGCAAGTGGGCGAGAAGCAACTTATATAATTTTGGTGGAGGACGTTTTGGTATTTTTCATTTTTTTTAATGAGTTGCCTTGAAAGACAATTGAGTGTATAACTATTTAGGACAATTCTATTCATCCTCCTTTTTGTCCTCCTTGTTGCATTTGATAACTTAAAACAATTATTTCGAGAAATCGACCGTTGAATTTGATGCTCCACTTATACGTATTATGAATGCAAAAAATCACATTGATCCAACGGTTAGTTTTTCATAATATAGATTGTAACGATTTTTAACAATTTTTTCATTAGTAGTTATATTTTATTTTAAAATTATAAAAACCGACCTTCAGATCAATGTGATTTTTTGCATTCATGATAAGTATAAGTAGAACATCAAATCCAACGGTCAGTTTCTCAAAATAACTGTCTAAATTGGTCAAATACATTAGGAAATATAAAGAGAGATGACAAAAAGGGAGGAGGATTTTCCAACTATTTATAGTGCTATAATTACCTTTTTATATGTTTTTTTTTTTTTTTTTTCAGCAGCATTTGTAGACTTAAATTTCATTTAAAATGTTTGAAAATAATTTATACCTTTATATTTATTTATTTACTGTTATGAATTATTTTTTACTTTTTTAATAATTTCATACATTTTAATTAATTTTTAGATATAAAATTTGAAACCATGCCTCGGGGCTTACTACCCCGTAAAATTAATGCCTCACCCATGCGTGTCTTCAACTTTTAATAGTTATTTTTATTGTCATTAGGTAGAATTGAGTAGATCTCCATATCATCCATTCCATATATATATATATATATAAAATACAATAAGTTATTACGATAAGAGAAATGTTTTATTTTTTAGGTGGGGAGTTGGGCAATGGAGGGGAGGGATTTGTTGAACTTGTTCAAGTCACAGTAAAAACCATAACATATATTTTGCGCCCGACGTTTAGTGAGTGTTCACCTGAAAATAAAATTCAAAGAGAGAGGGCACGTGGCAACTCAGGAGAAGAAACTCGAAGGATAAAATGGGGTAATGGTATGGCGCCATGTGGCAAAACTGGGAGTAATAGGGGAGTTGACAAGTGGCAAATAAAGATGGTTAAATTGAGATTATGTTAGTGGGTTGATCTATCTGCAGTTAGTGGGCGGGTAAGAGAAGAACCAAAATAGCCCATTACAAAGAAGTGAGGAAGTGGCCCGAGAATGGAGGAAGTGAAAAAATGGGTTGGAAACAGTTATAGCCTACTACTGTCTATAAAAGAAAATCGAGTAGCAACGAGCAAGGGACAATCAACTCAATCCAAACAGCCCAAGGCAAATTTCTTCAATGCTTCCTTTCAATCTTCAGTTGTAGCTTTTAGCTTTAGTTTTAGTCCGGGTCATTAATATTTGCAGTAGCAGTTCATTGTCTTCAAAGCCGCTTTTCAGTTTGTGCAGCAGCAGTTCGCCATTTTTAAATTAGTTCATAGTTGCAGATTTGATTTCCAATTTTAGAAGTTTAATTAATTTTATTTCAATCATCAATGAAGTCCAATTCATGTTTTGTCCAGTTAAGCACTGTAAGTATTTCTAATTGTCTTTTGATTTCAGTTCATTTAATTTCAGTCGATGAAGTTTCTTACTTTTAATTTGATCATTCTCTTTTAAGTTGTTATTTTTAGTCTTTTAGACCTTTAACACTAAAATCCAAGAGGAATAACCTCTGTTCTTCGCCAATCGACTGATACCAATTTAAAGTGACCAAATAGGCATTAGGAACATTTCCTAATTTCACGACCTAGGAGGTGCTAGAGGTCATGTTCACACTGTCCTTTGAGCTTTAGCAAGCTTTGGCACGCCCGCATTAAGACTTTATACTAAAGGTGTCGAGACCGAAATCCAACACCAGAAATAGTGAGGATCGGACAAGGTCCTTACTAAAAGCAGGGCCGGCCCCGAGGTTTGGGAGGCCCAAAATGAAAGTTTAAACTGGGGCCCAACTAGGTACTGACAAAAAATAAATTTCATGTAATATATTAAACTACATACTATTCTTTTAATTTGCTTTGCTAGTAATCGTACAAATTTTGAATGCATATATTATTATTATTAAAATCATGAACTACAAAAGTGGGAAGTGAAGTCAGAAAGGGATTTTGAAAATTTTCAAAACAAATGAACCTGTGGGGGAAGTTAGAGGTAAAATGAAGACAAAAAATAAAGAGCCCACATATTTTTTTTAGTGAAAAAGAAGACCAAGGGGCTCAAATTTTATTTTTTTTTTTTTCTAATCCAAAAGAAGCACAATCACAATTTGCATGGAAAAATAATAGGCCTTTTTTGTTACTACTCTCACCTATAGGCAGCCAACTTGGGGGGCCTTAATTTTTTGCAGAAAATAAAGGCCCTAAGCAAATGTTTCCCGCCAAGGCCGGCCCTGACTAAAAGGGTGTTTATAGTGACAGAAAACAACTCTAGCACCCTAGAGTCTCGGTATCCATTGATACAAGTTTTACAAAGCTCAAGATCTCACACAAAAAGACCCTACCTAGTATGTGTGGCAGGGTTTATGATTTTGTAACAACCTATGTGATGACAATATTAACATTAATATATATGGTGAATTTTTTAAAACGGGCTAGGGGCCTTTCGCCTTCAATTTGATAAGAGAAAGTGACATGAATATAAACAATCTGTCATCGGCATGTATTTAAATAACAAGATCGATAAGGAGAAAGATATAAAAAATAATGAATATCTAAAAGAAAGTGACATTCTATTTTTCAAAATCTAATGGTGTTTTAGAGAGTGTGTGTTTGGCCGCTGGCGATGCATGGCCTGCACAAGTGAAAGAAAGAATTTGTACTCATTTGCACGAGCATAAGTTGCCATGTCTTGTGGGGAGCACGCAGTATTCGATCACTTGTGCCTCCCAACCTAATTATGGCAACAATAATTTTTTCAAATAAAATTAAAAAAGGTCATTTTTGCGTAGGTGTGACAAATTGGTGGATAGGGGTAGATATGGGTTCAACTACAAAATAACCGTTAGCTATTTATGATATATTTAACTAGTACTATATTATCCATACCCATATATCATAGGTCGACCTCACCCAACGACCCCTTTTTTTTCTTTTTTCTTTTTTTTCTCTCCAAAAACAAAACCATCAAGAATCACATTGATCTAATTACTACTTTTTCAAAAATGTCATTGTTTTCAAATAAACTGTATAAAACTATTTGAAACTGTCACAGTTGATTTTCTAAAAAACCAACCGTTAGATTAATATGATTTTTATCATACGTAATGTATATAAGCAAAATATCTAATCCAACAGTTAGTTTCTCAAAATACTTATCCCACATTGGATTTTACAAAATGCATGTCAAATTAAGAGTAAAAACTATGTCTCAAGAGAACCTGTCATTTATACACATATATTTTCTTAGTAAAAACCTGTGTTACTGATATTGAGATATATATATTTATTAATACATGGCCATGTTTTGACAAATTGGCCGGGGTACTTGCGACTATTGAGAAACTCATGTCAACAGGTACTGTACAAATTTAAACAAAGAATACAGGATTGGGTGAGAATAATACTTTATTCAAATGTACAAAACCGGGCCAAATTCAGTCTAACCTCGATCAAATCTGCATTTTTGGGGGGTGGCTCCAAAATTCAGGCTTTCTCCAGGTGTTTCGTAATTACTTTTCCATGATTCATCTGAACTTGGAGTGAAGTTTATTGCTTCTTAATTTCTTCTCTATGATTCATCCTAGCTAGCTATATACAAACAATTATTTTTTGGTTAACGGCTACAAAAAGACATAACAATTGGGACAGAAATCAAACCGTCCCTAAAGGAAGGGAGGTCCGTCGCAGAGCAAATTTTGGTCAGTTTTGGACCGTCATAAAGTGGAATAGAGAATAGCAACAACAATAATAGCAACATTTAAAACAAAACCATGAAATATTAATTGTTATTACAAACTAGTTATGACATATCCTTTTAATCTACCCATATTAATCCTATAAATCTATGCTGCCCATATCTCACCTCTCAACCTTCCATTATTTTCTGTGAGAAATTTATCTTTCCTACTCCGATTTAGAAGCCGTTGTGGAAGACAAGTACATTTCAATTGAATTACAGTAAAATTTCTAAAAGATCCAAGACCCCCATCACTTGGACTGAACTTGGCAAGCTGTGAATTATCAAAACCTTGCACTTGGCCATTCATCTTAAAGCTCCAACCCAATATATAATTAGATGAGAGATAAGCTAAATTAGAAGTAGATATCCCAACATACATGTTTTCCAAAATAAGAGGTGAAAGATCTAGTGCCACAGAGAGCAGAGGGCTATGGGGTTTTGGCACACTTATAGGAGAAAGTGTAACATTTAGCTCTTTCTCTCTTCCATCATAATCCACCCAAACTTGCACTGCCTCTCCACTTGTAATCTTTACTTTCTTTAATTCTCCATTCATGTCTGTAAAATAACCCAACGGAGAGTATTTAATTAACGTAACATCGTTAATATTAATACCCACATGGCTTTCAATTTCTCCATAGTCATCATGGCTAAAACTTGAGCCAAGCTTGATTGAAAATATATTTTTTGATGTGTTATTTTCTTGTTGGCTTGGCATGTAAGATTGAGGGAGAGTTTTGGAGGGGGAGATGACAAGAGATATTGCCTCTTTGAAAACAATTGGGAATAGAAGGTTTATTGAGAATACAAAGGAGGTAGAAAAGGAATGGACAGTGCCAGTAGAAGAGTTCTTAAATTGGAAGGGCAGGGAATAGAAGACTTGACCTGCAGCTTGTAGACCAGTGGTGTTGGTAATTGGCATGACTGAGGAGCCATTGGGTGTGATCTCAGCTACCTTGTCTAGCTTCAAGTGCTTGGAGAAGATGAATTCTTGGTTATAATTTGAGGATGCAAGCCTGCAGGCAACAAGGAGAAAGCATACCAAAATCCAGAAAGACATGGCTGAATTAAATGTTTGATTAAGAGAGCCACAATTAACTATGGCCTCTTTATGACTCTCATGGGTGTCTATTTTTCTACAAGGTGGATTGGATATTTGACGCTTTTGCTACATCCAATAGATTCAAGTCCCCATTCAAACCACGTGGTGTCCTTTATCTAATTGGTGAATATATATATATATATATATAGAGAGAGAGAGAGAGAGAGATGATCCATTAAGGTCCAAACTTTAATTTTAATTTAAGGTCCACTTTTAAGTGGGATTGGTATTTTGAAAAATCGACCGTTGGATTAGATAATCTTATAATGTATGTCATGTTTACCAAAAATCACAGTGATCCAACGGTCATTTTTCAAGATACAGACTATTAAACAATTGTTAAAGCATCCAATGGTAAAAACTGTTAAAGTGTTTCACGAACTATATTTTGAAACCGATTTTTGGATCACTATAATTTTTTACAGGTATAATATTAATTACATAAGAAGATTACCTAATCCAAGGGTTGTTTTTTCAAATTATTATCGTTTTGTGTGAGAAATGGTGAGTGGAACCCAAATTAATTTAAGGTCCGGACCTTAATGGATCAAGTCTATATATATATATATATATATATATATGGAATCAAAATATTTTGATGTTTAATTTTAGGGTCCATTTGTATTAATTTTTTTTTTAAATCATTTTTAAATTTAAAACTATCTCTTCACGTATAACTTTAGAGTTATATTCAAATTTCGAATCATATTTTCACATATCAATATTTCATATTGGAAGTGATTGTGACTAAAGTTGGGCCTTCTAACTTTCGAAACAACGAGTTTTAGTATCTAAATTTTGTTAACTATTCTACCACCCCTCAAATCATTTAGAAGTGTTATCACTCTATCTCTTAAATCAATTAAGTAGAATTTCGATCTTCAAAAGTGATTTAAAAAAAAACTAACACAAATGGGACTTAGAATACTTGAGAATTGTTGAATTAAAGTTATATATCTAATTAATAAAGTTAATATATATTAACAATTATCATATCGGTCCATCTTATATATGGTCCGGTGGATTTTGATAATTTTTTTGAAAGGTAACATGGCAAGGTATGAGTGGATGATGCTTAATTTCATATATGGACCTAAACCTACTAGAGAGAAATCAAACCTTTGTGGAATATTATGGGAGTGGCAGTCTATGGACGGCATTGTTAAGTCTTCCTGCAGTGGTGCCCTCCATATCGGTGCATATATTTTCCGTGAGAGAGTTGATTTTGTGACAAATTAAAGGTTTACAGTTGCCTAGCTTGCAAAGAACGGTAGTACTGAGACAATGTTGTTGACAGTAAATAGACAGAGTATTCCACAGGACTATGGGAGTGGCAATCTATGGACGGCATTGTTGAGTCTTCCTGCAGTGGTGCACGCCATATGGGTGCATATTTTCTGTCAGAGAGCACCGACAGAGGTTGACAGTTGCCTTGCAAAGAACGGTAGTACTGAGACAATGTTGTTGACAGTAAATACACAGTTTGAAGATTGCATGAAGTGACTGGATAATTTGATCCATGTTCAAATTTAGGGTGAGCTGATCTCTTGCATGTTTTAACACTACTACTGTTGTTGAACCTTGGAAATGACTGGTCCCGTTGTGTGAATTGAAAGAAAAAAGATCGATTGTCACATTTCACCCTCCATTCCTGTTCTATTTGTGTATGCAAAATTATGATTAATTGTTATTTCCTCAAAGTGGATCCCATCTGTACGTCCTGATAAGATATGACTCGGCTTTATTACTAGATCACCGACAAAGAAATATTGGCCATGAAATTAAAAGTACCACACAAGCAAATAATTGTAATGCAGTCATCTACAGTGCCCATCTAGTCTGCATATGCTTACATAAGTTACCTAAATAATAATTGTGGAATGCATATTTTGAAAAATTGACTGTTGGTTTAGATACTATACTAATGGATGCAAAATATCATGGTAATCTAATGTCAAAATTTTAAAATATAGCTATAAAAAACTGTGACCCCATGACATTTCTGATAAACTGACCGTTGGAATTGACAGACATGACATATCTGATCTAACGGTTAATTTTTTAAAATATGTATCTAATAATTATCTTTGAACTTGATGCTTACATAAGCTTATATAAGCATATGCTAACTGGATCATTTCTGCCACCCACTAAATCAAGATCGTTAATACATAAAATATATAATAAATATCTACGTCCTCTTTAAAAAAGAAAAACACCATAGCACCAGACACTTTAACCTGAAATTAAAAATCACCCTGATGTGTCATGCTTTGATGGTGAGGTCTCTCCTTTCAAACTGCTTTCCCTTTTTTCAGACACCACTCAAACCACGACACGTTAGAGTGGTTTTTAATTTCGGGATAAAGTGTTGGGCGATATAGAATTGTTGTTACAAAAACTATTTATTTATGTTGCCTTCAAGGACAAATGCATAAATTCTAAATGACAAAGGCAGACTTGAAATATAATATATAAAATATTATACAAAAAGGTGTTTACTAGTTGACAGAACTCATCCATTAAGGACCAGTCCACAAATTAAAATGTTTACAACTCAAATCCAACCACTCATCTAAAGCAATGGGCTGGCGGCATGAATGAGTTTTGTGAGAAATGGAGGGCAGGATGGCGAGTGGTCCGCATTTTAATTTGTGAACTTGTTCTTAATAGATCAGTTCTGCACTATTTGAAAAATGAAATGCTCTACTCCAAGGGGTTGTTCAAGTAGTTTCTGGGACGAGCCGTCAACCCGAATGTTTTGGGATCGAACTTTGGCAACTACTTAGAGTTAGGCCACTAGAATTGGCATGGATGGATGGCCTGCCTTTGATTGAACCGCGGAGGGACTTTGCCTGGTGTGGGCAAGCTGGCAATGGATACCCCTTACCGCAATACCAAAAAAACTAAAAAAATAAAAACTTTAAGAATATCTGAGTATAAAATTTGTACAAATTTTATAATTTTCAAGTAAAATTTAAAATTTTCCTCCCCTGCACCACCCTAACAATTTGATTACGACTCCAGAACCTTACTTTTGGGAAATTTTATAATTTTCAAGTAAAATTTAAAATTTTCCTCCCCTGCACCACCCTAACAATTTGATTACGACTCCAGAACCTTACTTTTGGGACCTATATGATTTTCTTAACTTTGTATCTTACCTTGACAAAATCTTAATTAAGTTGTTTCTCTCCTTTATAGCATCCAGCTGCTGTTGGATGCAGCTGGTAAACTTGTATAACTGGCCATCTCAGGGTACAACACGATCCCATCTACTTGAAGATTTGAAGGACTTTCAAGTTTTGAGCAATTGAGGGGTACAAATCATTTTTTATTAGGACCACAAATTGATTGAAAAGTCAATTAGGTCTTGTGTGATATTGGATGCCCAATTGCTCATGGCATAAACAAATAAGTTTCGTCCACTTTAATGACTAAGGCCCTGTTTGGGTTAATTTTTTTTAAGGTCACTTTTAAAGAACTATCTCTTTACGTATCTCTTTAGAGTTATGTCCAAATCATATCATCACATGTCAAAAAAATTTATACTAAAAGTAATCGTTGTAAAAGTTGGAATCCCTTATCTTTTATCACAATCACTTTTAATATGAAAAGTTTGCTGCTAACCATTTTATCACCCTTCAAGTAATTTGAAAATGATTAGTACCCAATCCCTTAGACCCAGTGAAAATTTGAGCTCCAAAAATTACAAGAAAAGTTCATACAAACAGAGCCTAATTCCTAGATATTATTCCAGCCCATAATTAAGGACAAAGCTAGGATAGCCCTCTTCCGTTCCAGAGGATAACAATATGTATCTGTAACACAGACAAAAATAAATCAAATGCTTCTATTGAAGATATAGCAGATACAAAAGTTACACCAAAAAAAAAAAAAAAAACCACCTCATTCACTCAATTATCCATTTCTAGTGTTACAGAGCAGGAGCTGATGGTCTATATATTATAATCTGGTAATCATCCATGTAAGCTGATTGAGCCGTCCTTACTCTTCCCTGGAACAGCAATAGCTGATAAATGTCAAAAATCAATTCAAGAAAGAAATTGAAAGAAACAAAATGAGAAGAGATGAAGTTTCTTATACCATGTTGGTAGTTAATATCAGTGCATCCACTGCCATCTTGAGTTACATCAGAGACCCCAAAATTAAACCCTTTACACACCACATGGTAACTTCTCACCCGGGAACAGAGAGAGAGAGAGACTATTGAATCTTCTCTGAGTCAAGATAGATGTCAGGAACATGAGATATCTTAGGCCAGTCCTCTCCTGTTTCCCTTAGGCATCTCTCACTCAAATGTGGACACCCTCTAATGCTTAGTTGTTGTAGTGCAGTGAGATGTTGCAACCCTTCTGGCAGAGCCCTCAAATTTTGGCACTGTCTAATGTAAAGTCTTTGAAGTGATGTGAAATCTTTTAACCACTT